>JADBJO010004781.1:55342-90342 GCA_016801955.1 Conus betulinus | reverse complement strand
AATATATCAGGTTTTTTAACATCTTTTATGCAAAGAAATATTGATTGTAGATGGTAGGACTGACATGATCACAGAATGTAGTAGCTACACATTCTCACAGTACAGGCTCTTAAAAACTACTCATTTAAGAGAACTGTATATTAGTTTGAGAATGAACAGATATATTCAAATCGAATTGACTAAATTTCGTTTTGGCGTATCTAGTATTGCTTGTCATTGCTTTAGATATAGTGTCAGAAATGAAAATATGCTTACCTGCCATATATGCAACATCAGTAAAGAAGATGAATTACACTTTTTGTTTTTGCTGCCCTGCCCTAAGTGATATATGAGCAAAATTCTTTAGCCGAAATATGAGATTGCAGTGAAGAATTTAGCGATGTGTAGTTATCAGCCGCTCTCAAAAGGCTGCAAATTCCGACTCGTAGAGAATGTTATTTTTCAATGTACATCTTGAAAAATCTTATTTTGTTGATTACTTCTTTGATTTGTATATGTCACTGGATTCTTTTCCCTTGTTTAGTCATGTGTAAATCCCCCTTCAGTAAGGGACCCAGACCTTTATATGGACAATTTTTTAGAGTTTTGACTCTCTCTCTCTCTCTCTCTCTCTCTCTCTCTCTCTGGGGGGCGCATGCGCAAATGTTTCTCTCTCTCTCTCTCTCTCTCTCTCTCTCTCTCTCTCTCTCTCTCTCTCTCTCTCTCGTGAGCGCATGGGCAAATGTTGCAGAAAAAGGGCCTACATTCAAAGAGCTCTGGAAATGACTTAGAATTACGGTGGCCCATTCAACTGTTAAGGTTAAACATTCTGCGCACACGTTGATGACAATACCACGCACACGTTGATGACAATACCAGTCAAGCATGCCAGTAGCTCCACTCACCTTAAGAGCAGTATGTGGGAGTTTTACCGCTGTGTTTATCAACTTCGTATACATGAGAGCAAGATGGAAGAAGGACACGTTTTTGCTGACCTTGAGAGTTCGGCAGAGGTCAACTGGTGCTGTCGTGTAGTGTGCTGACACTTCTGCTTGGGGGGGCTTGGGGGGGGGTGGGGGGGGGGGGGGGGGGGGGGACCTTTTACTCCAGTGTGATGTCGTTGAAAAGGACCCCCGACCAGTTCAAGGCAAGGACACGCGACAGTCACGACTGACCTCTTCTGGGAAGATTAACAGCAAGAACAACGTGGATTCTCCTAGACGCCAATCTACAGATGGAAAAGCTGACTACACTGTCAACGATATGATGGACACTTTATTAAAAATAAACCATGACCTAAACACAAAAAATTCGACGTAGTGTATGGTCACGTCAAGGAGTTGAAAGAAGAATTTAGAACTCTGAAATACAAAATGGATATACTGGAGGAGAGAGGTCTTTACGTTAAGCCAAGCAAAAAAAAAACGGCCCTGCAAAGTGAAAATGAAATGTTAAAAGCTAAATGTGAAAATTTTGAATGCAGAACTGATCAACTTGAGGATAGACCAAAGCGAAACAACCTTATATTCCATGAAATACCTCGCAAAGACAACGAAACGTGAAAGGATTGTGAAGACAGTGTTGGGGATCTGATTGTGAACAAACTGGAGCTGACAGGAGAGTGTCAATTCAACCGTTTTCACCGTGTGTCCTTTAAAAAAGACTCTCCAATTGTGACCAGGTGTACTTTTTCAAAGGAAAAGAGGATATTCTGAGAGCTAGAGATAAGCTGAAAGGTATGTATTTTCGTTGGAGAGAACTTCAGTAAATGAGTCAGAGAAATTAGAAAAAAAAATGAGTCCCTCTATAAAGAGGCAAGAGCGGCTGGAAAAAAGCCAGCGTGGCCTTTGAGCACCTTATTATCGAAGAAACTAAATCTTACCTCAGTGCTTATGGAAATCTTGTTCAGAGGAAACAGGTATTAGGCCGGCTGAACGAGTTAAAAAGAAATGTAGCCTCTAGCAATTCTGATTTAAACGTTGCAGTTTTCACAGGGGATCACTGAACAAGTTACACCGGCCGAGTATGTGTCAAAAACAGATTGTACAAATCATACGCTTTCCGTAGTTGGTGAATCTGTTAGCGTGCCGCAGAATTCAGTGAGGTTTGAAGAAAATGGGCCATATTCATGACGGGGCCATATTGAAAGCATTTTGAGAAAAAAAAAATGTTGACCGTAGAAAGAATGGCCCAAAGAATGTGCTGTAAATATAAACAAGAATACTCATTTTTTGCATTGGAATGTAGTTCGTATTCTGTCAAAACTGAATGGCCAAGATTCTACTCCCTATCTTTCATCTTTCACTTTATTTGTTCAGTAGAGACATTCGTTGATAGCTTTGATCCACTAGCATTTCCCCCTCTGGGGGTTGCAACTTTGCAGCTTCCACCTTTCTTACCTGGCTCTTTTCTATCTTCGTCTCCCCTTCAAGTCTTGTTTTCCACATTCTTTTTTTTTCCCTGTGGTCTTCTTAAGATCTACTGCGTTTGCCGTGTGGTTCGATCTGTGATGGAGGGGAATTGCAGAGTCGTATGTGTGCGTTCATACAACATCTAAAAACACAGCTCGTGCATTCAAAATATTTAATAAATCAAACTAGGTTGACTAACATACAGAGCTGAGCAACATGTTGATCGTTTGTGAGCTTCTGATGTCGTTTATACGTTTCCAAGGGCAATGTCCAGAATGAGGCTTAATTTAGATGTCTATTGACACAAATCAGGACTAACTTACGTAGACACTACAGGAATGAGATCCTGGTGATTGAGAGGGCAAGTGCCCTCAACACATCTCTTTGCCTCGGAGCTCCCCTAGACAGGAAGTACACTCTAGCCCAGGTGTATCAATTGGCTACCCCTGCATGGGGCTGGCTTAAGACAGGCAGTTCTCTGGCTGGCCAAGGCAACCCCTGCAGTGTTTAGCTCTCTGACCCTGGGAGTTGAGCATGATCAGGGGGGGAATATTGGTGGGCTTCTGATTGTCGTATATCTCTCCTGAAGCTTGGAAGGGGTCAAGACAGTGACTTCTTGGCCCTGGCCCCTTAGCTGGACTCCATGGTGGGTGGTTAAGGGAGAGATCAAATAAAAAAAATAACAGAAAAATGGCTTATTCACCTAAAAATCCACCACCACCACCCAAAAACCCGAAAAGTCAACTTGAGAAGAATGTTGCAGGAGTCTGATGTGGACTCTGATTCTGAAACTAAAACACAGACAAAATGACTGGATTTTGGTCCTCTTGGCTGATTGTGGAGAGTGCGGAGCAGGGCAAAACTGATTTCTGTGTTAAGCTCATTTGCCATTCAGAATGGTTTCCAATGATTTGCAGGAGACCGCAGTCCATAAAACGACTAAGAGACGGTACCTTCCTCGTTCTATGCAAGTGTAAGAGACAGTCAGAGAAGCTGCTGAAAGCTACAAAACTGGTAGACAGAGAGATCTGGGTGACTCCCCATAAAAAACTGAATTGCCGCTGAAATCTACAAAACTGGTAGACAGAGAGATCTGGGTGACTCCCCATAAAAAGCTGAATTGCCCCAAGGGAGTCATTTGTTGGCCGGATCTCAGAGGCGTCTCGGAGATGGAAATCAAAACGGAATACCATCCCAAGGTGTCACAGACGCACATAGGATGACAGTTTGCAAATGAACAGAAAGAGTGCCCACCAACATCTCTTTCTGATATTCTGTACCCGTTCATTGCCTCAGGTCATTAAAGGGGGTTACTTGAATGTGCGCGTTCTACTTTATATTCCGTCTCGATGCCGTGATTCAGGTGCCAGAAGTTTGGGCATATCAAAGATCACTGTTCTGGGGAGGAGGTGTGTGGTGTTTGCTGCAAAGCAGCCCACGATGGGCCGTGTAAAGATCCAGCTCATTGTGCAAAACGGCGACGGCGACCACCCCCTCCTCTTCATGCAACTGTCCAGTTTGGGTCCAGGAATCAAAGATCCAAAAGGTGAAAACAGAAAACAAAAATTTCTTTTTTTTTGAGGCACAGAAGCAGGTCCTTGCTAATCAGTTCTCTTCAGTCTGTTCATATGCTTCGGCTGTAAAAAAAAAAAAAAAAAAAAAAAAAAAAAAAAAAATTCAACCCGTTCTGTCTGCCGTCAAACTGATGAGCTCATTTCCTCTAAAACATTGCAAGGGAAAATGTCAAGCCCCGATGGAGGCAAATCCCAATCCAAAGTGGATGCCCCTTGTGGGAGCAATAAATCCACCACCTCTCAGACTTCCCGGCAGTCTAAACCATCTGCTGCTGGGCAAAAGTAAAAATCCAGCCCTCCCACTTCGAACTTTCGAGAGCAGTGCCCGTGCGTGCAAGGAAGTCCAACAGAGTGTTGAGATGGTGGAGATTAAAAGACCTCCACCATCTCCAGAACTCACCCCGTGGGCAAATCTGCCAGCAGGTCTGGAGAAAACAAAAACAGTCCATCTTTAAAACAGATACGCTCCATTGGATGCAAACGACGACTCGGAGATGAACTGATTTCTCTCATGTTTGTCCTCTACCATGGATAGTAAATTAATTCATTGGAACATCCGTGAATCAAACTCAAACTTTGAGGAGCGGCAAGCTTTTGTGTCGTACACGAAAACCCCAGGTAGTACCTCTTCAGGAAGCAAAATTCAAAGCTAGAAGACCTTCACTCTTTCTGGCTTCAATATTCTTTCCAAACCAGCATAATCTTCCACATTGGGACTAATGGGCGATGTTGCCCTTCTTATCCACAAAACTTTGCTGTTTAGTCATGTCGCTCTGGCTACCCCTCTCTTCCGGCAGTAGCTGCGAGAGTCACTCTCCACAAAACCATTAGAATCTGCTCGTTATATCTGCCACCTTCTGTCCCAGTTTGTCATCAGGACATTTTCAGTCTGATTAAACCTCCGGCTCCTCGACCGTTTCTGCCGTTAGGTCATTTTAGCATTGGCGGCAGGCCGGTCTGCAACCTTCGTTTCGCGCAGACGATATCGACCTCATGGGGGGCAGCAACACCGAGCTCCAGGATCTCACAAACAGACTTGTCACAAGAGCAAGTGCCTATGGCGTGGAGGTCAGCACAGAAAAGTCAAAGTTATGGTCAACAGCAGCACACTAACAGCAGTGCTAACATAACCATGAATGGTGAGCCCCTGGAAGAAGTGACCAGCTTCAGGTACTTGGAAGCAACCCTGTCCAAAGATGGCACCTGCACAGCAGAAATCCGAATCAGGATCAACTCCGCATCAGCAGCGATGGCCAGACTGAACAGAGTGTGGAAGAGCAACATCAAATTCCACACAAAATTCCGGCTTTACAAGTCACTAGTGGTCTCGATCCTCTTATATGGTTGCGAGACATGGACACTGATGGCCGAAACAGAAAGAAGAATCCAGGCATTTGAGACCAGTTGCCTGAGGAAACTACTCTGCATCTCATACAAGGAACACAAGACCAATGATTATGTGCGGAACCTGGTTACTAACCTGTTGGGCCCCACGAACCACTTCTGGCAACCGTCAAACGACGGAAGATGGCATGATTTGGCCACATCATTCGTCATAACACCCTCTCCAAAACCATCCTTCAAGGTACCGTTGAAGGAGGGCGCAGACGAGGACGGCAGAGAAAGAGCTGGTCCAACAATATATAAAGGACTGGACCAAAATGACCATGCCAGATCTCCTCAAGACAGCCACCAACAGAAGAACCTGGAGAGAAATGAGGCTGCCTCATCACGTCCCCCAAACGACCCCAGCGGTCAGGGGATTGACTGACTGACTGAATCCTCTTTGGGGTAGTGTGAATTCGTCATCCAGAGGTCTGCTTCTCGACGATGTCTTTTCAGAGTTCGATTTGTGTTGTCTGAACGGTGGATCTCCAACTTACTCCACTCTTCTTCCACATTTACTTTCATGCTTAGATTTGTTAATATGTGACCCCTCAGTGATCCTGGACTATGAGTGGTCTGTCCATGATGATCTTCATGGAAAAGACCATCTTCTTGTTCTCTTAAAATCAATAACAACTGAAAACGCCTCTGTTCCAGAACATCTTAATTAGAAGAAAACCAACTGGAATTTTTTTGCTGTAAATATTTCAAAGGAACTCCAGAAAACTGTCATTCTTCAAAGTGAAGACCCAGCAGAATCTCAAACTAATACATTGATTAAGTGTGCAAAATCCTGTATTCCAATGTCTTTCGATAAACTCCAACTGCCTAAACACCTTGGTTTAATTCTAACTGCCAACAAAATTCAAAAGTACGCAAACGTGCTCAGCATCGAGTATTTCAAAGACCTTCAGCTCCAAACACTCGAGCCCATCAGAAACGCTGGGCCAAAACAAGACACACTGTTAAAATCAATAAGCGTCAGTTGGAGAAACTTCTGCTCCGGGCTGACATCTAAAACATCCAAGAAAAAAGTCTGGAACATCATCAGGAAATCCAAGGGAAGAACACCAACCATAGATTCATCACTTGACAATTGCTGATGCTCTGATAACTGGCAAACAAGCTGTTGCCAATCTGCTGGCCTCCACCATTCAGAGACAAATCTTCATCAACAACACATCAGACAACTTTGAAGCCTACAATCTACCTTTTGCAATCGATGAACTGAAATCAGCCCTGCAAAGCTGCAACCATTCTGCCCCTAGCCTGAATGATATTCATTATCAGGTTTTAAAACATCTCCCAGAAAGCTGTCTTGAGACCCTTCCCAAAGTTTACAATCATATCTGGACCACAGAATGCTTTCTGCCCTTCTGGCGGAAAGCCCTGATCATTCCAACTCCAAAGCCTGGAAAAGAATTTACAATCCTTCAAACTATCGTCCAGTTGCTCTGACCAGCTGCCTCTACAAGCTAATGGAAAAGACGGTCAGCTCCCGACTGATGTGGAAGCTGGAAACCAATGGCCATTTAGCCAGTGAACAGTGCGGGTCCGGAAGTACCACCCGACAGTTGACCATTTAGTCCATCTGGAAACTACCATCTGCAACGCCTTCATCAATAAAACAGCATGTGGTTGCTATCTTTTTTTACCCAAGAAAAGCGTACAATACCACCTGGAAATCTGGAATCCTTATGGATCTTCATAAACTTGGTTTTCGTGGCCATCTGCCTCTGTTTATTCAAAACTTTCCGGCTGATCGGCAGTTCCAAGTCCGTATTGGCACCACACTGTCTGACATCCATGGGCAGGAGTTGGGTGTACCTCAAGCGAACATTCTTTCGCCTGCTCTCTTCAGCATAAAAATTAACGACACTGTCACATACGTAAAGCAGGGTTCTGAGTCCTCACTGTTTGTTGACGACTTCGCGCTGTACGCAGTTGGAGCCTCTTACGCCTGTGTACAGCGTCGACTCCAACTGTGTGTTAATAAGATTCAACAGTGGGCCAAGAAAAACAGGTTTACCTTTTCAAGTACCAAAACTCACCAATCCATTTTCACGATTTCCGTCAATTTTTTGCTGACCCTGAAACTCGTCTGGACAAGCCCACCATTCCCAGCTGTGAAGGAAGCTAAATTTCTGGGTGTTATTATTATTATATTTTTTAATCAAAAACTGAACTTTAAAAGTCATATCCATCACTTAAAAACTGTTTTTCAGAAAGCACTGAACATTCTGCGAGTTGTAGCCCAAACAGATTGGGGCGCTGACAAGAAAATTCTCCTCCATCTTTACAGGGCTCTGATTCACTTCAAACTGGACTATGGGTGTGCAGTGTACGGTTCGGCCAGACCTTCCTACCTGAAAAGTCTAGATCCTATCCACCATCAAGGACTTCAATTATGTCTGGGTGGTTTCCGCACCACCCCTGTTTATAGCCTGTATGCTCAGACAGGAGAACCATCCCTCTCAAACCGTCGACTGAAACTTGCCTTGAACTACTGTTTGAATCTCTCTTCTGAATCTCTAAACCCTGCATATGACTGTGTTTTTTACCTCAAGTTCAAAAGAAATTGATGACCACCCCAGTTTCATTCCACCCTTGGGCATTCGTATTCTTCCGATTTGAGCAAAGCAGATACAGACCTTGGAGTAGTTTGTGATTTTATCCAAGTTTCCTGATGACCGTTCAGGGACTTTCTTCACTCCAGAGATCTGGTTTGGCCCCGTAGCAGAAAGATTCCACTAGTTCCTTGGCGTACTAGTCTCTGTGTGCTGAACTATGTTCACAGTTTCCATCCTTCAAAAGTGTATTAACTGACGGTTCCAAATCTGAGGAAGGAGTTGCCTCTGCTGTGTTTTGTTCAGTAGATCCCCCTCAGAGATGTACCGAACACATTCCCACCGAGAGCTCCATCTACACTGCTGAGCTGATAGTCTTGGTCCTGGCTCTTCAAATGGTCTGTAAATCAAAACGTAAAGATTTCCTCATTTATCAGACTCCACTTCTGCTTTGGAGCCCATTGCCAGCCGTAATCTCAAGCACCTTCAGCTGCTGAAAGTTTTCAAACTGTACACTTCTCTGAAATAAGATGGATACAGCATAGTTTTAGCTTGGGTTGCCCAGCCATATGGGCATTCGAGGCAACGGGTGTGGTTATCAACTTGCCAAGAGTGTCACAAAAGAAAAGTTGAGCAGGTTGTCTATTCCTCATACTGATCTCAAACCCAAAACACAGGCTTACGTCAAAGACCTCTGGCAAGAGGAATGGAACTCGCAGACGGATAACAAACTATTTAAAATCCGTCCAAACCTGAAGGAGTTTTGACCTTGTTCCAGAGCCGGCCTTAAAGACGAAACAGACTCGTGCCGTTTGTACACAGGCTACTCATTTTATACCCATTCTTATCTTTTAAAAAGTGAAGAAGCTCAGTGGTGCATTCCATGTCATGTACCACTCACTGTGAAACATATTCTTTTAGAGAGTTGGGACTTTCAGGACGTGAGACATAAACACTTTACAGCAGACATGAAAACCCTGATGTGATCTTGTAGTTTCTGAAAAATTTAACATTTTTCATCTGATCTAAGATTTTATGGCGAAAGATTTCTAACGAAGTTTCTGGTGCGTTTTTAGAAGGTGTATTTTAAAGAAATGTGTGAATGATGATTTGAGGGGGAGGGGGGGGGAGGGATGACTCGTGAGTTGACTTCAATGTAGAGACAGCCCTGATATGGCCCTTTGCGATCGGCTGGGCTATAAGAAACATTGCCTTACCTACTAGCTTTCCGAATTACACAGCACTTTGTAAATCAGCAGTTAAGTATATAACGGAAATAACATTTGAACAGAGGAATTTCCTTTGTTTTTCTATAAACAAATCATTGTTTGGTACTGATATTCTTTTTCTTTGTTGTTATATTCTACCAGAACATTCTTCTTATTATAAATCTAGTAGTATAGATAGTGATAGAATTACTTGAAGATATTCTTACTAATACCACACTTAGTGATGATATGCATATCTTGGTGTGTGGGGACTTAAACAGTAGAAGAGGAGATCCATTTTCGACGATTGATGGTGTTTTGGGCAACACTGCTGTAGACGATAAGATCAACGAAGTAATTATTCGAAATTCGCGAGATAAAATAGTTAATTCATATGGGAGAAAGCTTTTAAACCTTTGTACTTCATTGGGACTATGTATGCTGAACGCTGTTTGTGATGGAGATAGAGATGGTCATTTTACTTACATTTTTGGTACTGGCAGTAGTGTGAATGATTATTTTTTGACACGTGATGACTTTTTCTGCTTTGCACTCATGCTGTGAAATGCATGCGGAGGAAAGGATAGAATCTGATCACCTCCCATAGAATTATGTATCACAACACGGAATAAGAATACATCTGCGTTGTAAAACTGTAGACCAAAGGAAACACGTGTCATATAGAGGTATAGATGGAAAGTTGAATATGCTGAACAATTCATTGAAGCAATTAGTCATCGAACTCCACCTGAGGGCTCTTTGAGCCAACTGCTGGTCCCAAGCCAGATAAAGGAGGAGGGTTGGGCGTGGGGTTAGCAACCCCACCCCGTAAAAACCCACACGCTACAGAAACATCCACAACTGCCCAAGAAACTCCAGTCCTGGGAGAAGAGGGTCCTGCTCCGGCGGGACGTATGACGTGCTGGGGCCAAAGCCGAAAGGAAGCTTCAGTGCCAACAACCCTTATGTCGACCAGGACGACCACCATCATCGGTACATGGAACGTCAAGACCATGTACGAAGCAGGGAAGGTAGCACAAGTGTCAGAGATGCGCCGATACAACATCACCCTGCTAGGACTGAGCAAGACAAGATGGCTACAGGCTGGTCAATTAAGACTGGCTACAGGCGAACTCTTGTTGTACTCAGGACACGAAGATGAGAACGCAGCACACACTGAAGGCGTAGCAATCATGCTTTCAAGAACTGCACAGAAAGCTCTGATTGGGTGGGAAGCGCACGGTCCAAGGATTATAACAGCAACCTTCACAACCAAGAAGAAGAACATCAAGATGAACGTGATCCAATGCTACGCACCCACCAACGACCATGACGAAGAAATCCAAAGACCAATTCTATAACAGACTACAGGCAGTCCTAGACAAGCTTAAGGACAAAGACATCAACATCCTAATGGGGGATTTAAACGCAAAGGTGGGATCGGACAACAGAGGCTACGAGGAAGTGATGGGACAACATGCCCTCGGAGAGATGAACGAAAACGGAGAAAAAAAATCGCCGACCTCTGTGGACTGAACAACCTTGTCATCGGAGGCAGCATCTTCGCCCACAAGAGGATACACAAGGCCACCTGGGTATCGCCTGACCATGTCACCGAAAACCAAATAGATCACCTCTGTATCACCAAGAAGTTTAGACGATCTCTTCAAGACGTGCGAGTGAGAAGGGGAGCAGACGCAGCATCAGACCACCACCTTCTGACTGCGAGACTCAAGCTGAAGCTGAAGAGAACTGACAGGCAGACAACAGGCAGGGCGAAGTACAACGTGAACCTACTGAAAGAACAAACAACTCAGGCAGCTTTCACCGTGAGCCTGAAGAACAGATTCCAGGTACTACAGGAGCTTATCACCGAAGACACCGATGATGCCCACGACCTTTGGAAAAGAACGAAAGACACCTTCACAGAAACATGCCAAGAAGTGCTTGGGCCAAAGAAGAATCAACACAAAGACTGGATCTCAGTGGACACCCTTCAAAAGATCCAAACCAGAAGACTCAAGAAAGAAGCAGTCAAACTCGAGCCGCACAAGAGTCAGAAAAGCGGCAACACAAGCAGAGTACATACAGGCCCTCAAGGAAGTGAAGAGGAATTTGAAGAAGGACAAAAGAGACCATATATAGACAGCCTGGCGGAAGAAGCAGAAGAAGCAGCTTATCACGGTAATATGAAAGAACTGTATATGATAACCAAGAAGAAGCTTGCAGGCAAGTACTGCAGACCAGAACGACCGGTCAAAGACAAGCAGGGACAAACCATCACAGACTCGGAACAACAGCTTGAGAGATGGGCGGAACACTTTGAGGAACTTCTCAACAGACCAGCACCCGAAAACCCTCCAAACATCATCGCTGAAGCAGACTCAACATTGAAATAAACTGCGATCCACCAACAAGAGACGAGATCATCCGCGCCATCAAGAAGATGAAGAACGGCAAGGCAGCCGGCCCAGATGGAATTCCTGCAGAAGCCCTCAGACGGACGTAGAGACAACAGCCGACATGCTACTACCGCTCTTTGAGAAGATCTGGGAACAAGAAGAAATACCAACAGACTGGAAAGATGGACACATCATCAAGCTACCAAAGAAGGGAGACCTCAGCAGCTGTGAGAAACTATAGAGGCATCACACTACTATCAGTGCCAGGGAAAGTGTTCAACAGGATCCTGTTGGAGAGGATGAGGGACGCAGTGGACGTCAGGCTCCAGGACCACCAGGCGGGCTTCAGGCAGGACAGATCCTGTAGTGACCAGATCGCCACGCTACGTATCATTGTCGAGCAGTCCCTGGAGTGGAATTCCTCGCTGTACATCAACTTCGTGGACTTCCGCAAGGCTTTGACAGTCTCCACCGTGACACCACTGGCACAGCTGTGGCAGGCAGCTCGACCGACACTACGGGGCAGCTCCCCGAGCCTAACTCCCAGCCAAACTAACACGAATCATCAAGGAGTCGTACGAGGGGATGGCTTGTCAGGTCGTTCATGGAGGCCAGTTAACACGTCGCTTCGACGTAAGGACCGGCGTACGCCAGGGATGCCTTCTGTCGCCGTTCCTGTTCCTCCTCGCCATCGACTGGGTGATGAGGCGGACGACGGATGGACGGAAGGACGGCATCCAGTGGACCCTCTGGACTCAATTAGACGATTTAGACTTCGCCGACGACCTCGCTCTGCTCTCCCACAATCGGCAACAGATGCAAAACAAGACCACAAGCCTGGCCTCCCACTCCTCCCAAGTCGGCCTTCACATCCATCCTGACAAGACCAAGATACTGAAGATCAACGCCTCCAGCACAGAGGCAGCAGTGAAGGGGGGACAACAACTTGGAGGAGGTCAAGTCCTTCACGTACCTTGGGAGCGTGATCAACCAGCAGGGAGGAACAGATGCAGACGTGAGGACCCGCATCAGAAAGGCAAGAGCATCTTACAAAGCCCTGAAGAACATCTGGCGATCTCACCTCATTTCATCTTGCACCAAAATCCGCCTGTTCAACTCCAACGTCAAATCAGTACTGTGTTGTATGGGGCAGAGACGTGGCGAACAACAAAGACCACTATCAAGAAAGTGCAAACGTTCATAAATTCCTGCCTACGCGGAATACTGAAGATCCACTGGCCAGTTACCATCAGCAACACAGATCTCTGGGAAAGAACCAACCAAGTGCCCAGCAGAAGAAGAGATCAGAAGAAGAAGATGGGCGATGGATTGGACACACCCTGAGGAAACCACCGACCAACATCACTCGCCAGGCCCTGACCTGGAACCCTCGGGGAAGAGAAAGAGAGGCCGGCCCAAGAACTCCTGGAGAAGGGACCTGGAGGCAGACGCCAGGCAGACCGGCTGCTCCTGGGGGGAGCTGGAGCGGATCGCCCGGGACCGTGGACAATGGCGGGCGGTTGTGGATGGCCTATGCCCCTCCAGGGGCTCAAGGCCTAAATTGCAGCTTAATGATCTGGTTTCTTCTATCAGTAATCAGTACAGATTTTGGAAAACAGTTGTTCCCAAACGAGGTGGTATATGTAATAACATTAGGACTGATGACTGGTTTTTGCATTTTGATAATATTATTGACAAGCAGGTTGATAATACAAACTTAGAAGAAGAGTATGGTTATCCAGTTGAAGACAATGAAGAGAGATGGTTTAGTATGGTTATCCAGTTGAAGACAATGAAGAGAGATGGTTTAATCAGCCAGTTACGAAAGAAGAGCTTACTGGTGCGTTGGGGAATGATAGAAATCAAAATTAGCAGGCCCAAATAGTACAATAGGTGAATCTTTTAAGTTTTCTGGTGATCATGTTGTCATGGTTTTGGTTAAGTTGTTCAATGTTCTGTTTGATAAAAGTGTATACCCTGAGCGGTGGACGGAATCCATAATTTGAACATTAGATGAAAAGGGAGGTGTAGATGATCCGAATAACTACAGGGGCACGTCACTGAGCAATGTGAGCATTAAGATTTACAGTTCAATAATAAATGTAAAACTGCAAAAATGGATTGAAAAATAATACCACTAGTGAGCATTAGGCTATTTTTAAACAGAACTATTCAATAATTGATCATATCTTTACACTTTTGGTGTCAGTTCAAAAGGAGTTAGTGAACAACAGAAAGTTATAAGTTGCATTTATGGATTTTGAAAAAAAAAAAAAAGCTTTCGATTCTATATTAAGAAAACTTTTGTGGCCAAGACTTGTCAAAATTTTGTATAAGGGCAAAATGTATGCCTGTACAAGGAGTATGTATGATAATGTTAAAGCAAGAATCAGAAATAAGGCAGATTTTACAGATCTTGTTACGTGTTCAAGAGGGGTAAAAACGAGGAGATGTATGCAGTCCAGTTTTGTTTTTTTGTTTATTAATGAACTGGCTTTAGAAATAATTGAAAATGGAAAGCATGGTATAACATTTTCTCCTGATTCTCCGAGTTGTTTAATTTGTTAATTGCAGATGATATTATTTTAATGTCAGAAATAGTGTTGGACTACAAATTCAGTTGAAAAGTTTGTATACAACATCCAGTTATCTGGAACTGACGATGAATATGAACAAAAGTGATATAACGGTTTTCAGGAAAGGAGTTTATTTAGCTTCAAGGGATGAATGGATATATGGTACAGCAGAAATGAAAGTTGTGAACAGCTATAAGTATCTACGCCTTAGACTAAAACTATCTAACTAAACTTAGGTTTTATACAGTATGTGACGAACTGGTGAGTAAAGCTAAAAGAGCATTAATAGCGATTCTGATTACATCACATTCTGATAAAAACTGACCAGTATGGGGGAACATAGATTACCATATAAAAAGACATATAGAATATTATGTTCTCTTGACGAAAAGGGGAAGTATACGTGGGTTACAAATGTTCTTACAACTTTAGACAAATGTGAGTTTTCTTATGTTTTCTTATGTTTAGGATAATCAGGGTGTAGAGTCGGTTTCAATGTTCATGAAAGAATTTAGACAGAGAATAAATGATTGCTGTGGCAGGAATGAGACAATCAAAACGCAAACAAGTGAGAGATACAGATTTTAAGGAATGTTTAATAGCAGTTATCTAATAGAGCCCTGTGTGTCTATGAATATAATAAATGTGTAAAGAATGCCTTAAGTAAATTTAGATTTGGAGTTTCATCTATATTCACACATTGTTTAAGGTATACAAGAGCAACTGAGTCACAGTTGTCATGTCCATTTTGTTCATCTGTGAGGAAGATGAAATCCATGTTGTCCTTATGCGTCCAGCTTACAATGATTTAAGAAAAGAAAATATATTACGTGAATCCAGGCATGTTCATGTTGTGCCTTTTGCTTTCATCATCTAACAGTGTAACGATGCGAAACTTGTCATTGTTCTTATATAAAGCCTTTGCAAAACATGCTGTCATTATTAACTAGATATTCAGTCTAATACTTTGCATTGTGTACTGCTAGATATATGTTGACACTGTGCGTGTTTATCGTTTGTAACTGTATTTTGATTGAGACCCCATCAGAATGGGCAATGGCCTTCTGATTAAAGAAACCATTCATTCATTTTTTCTCTTTTTCTTCTTCTTCATCATCATCTCTGTAAATGTGTGAGCGCGTGTTTGCGTGTTTGTGTATGTTTGTATGTATGCGTATGTATTCTGTGCGTGCGTGCGTTTGCGCGTGCGCGCGCGTGTATGTGTGTGTGTGTGTGTGTGTGTGTGTGTGTGTGTGTGTGTGTGTGTGTGTGTGTGTGCGTGCGTGCGTGCGTGCGTGTGTGTGTGTGTGTGTGTGTGTGTGTGTGTGTACCAGTGTTTACAAAAGACAGCAGTCTGTGACAACGTGCCCCAGTGTGTTCGCGGTATAGACGAATTATGTGTCTAAACACATATACAAAGTTTTCTGAAACAGCTCTATTTGACGACGTCATAATTTTCCTGAAGCATCAGGAAGGTCGGTACAAGCTTCTTAGTGAACCTGCTGGTTCCTTTGTGAACGCTGAGGATCAGTCATGCCCCCGCCCACTCATTTCAGATGTCCGCACGCTGACCCCCTCCTCTGTCTGTCTGCCTGTCTTCTTGCGCTGCAATGGCGTGGCAGACTGCCAGGGACACCAGGATGAAAAGGACTGTGATGACTTCATCTGCCCTGGCTTCTATCGCTGCAGGGATTCCAAAATCTGTGTCCACACCTCACATGTGTGTGATAACATACCTGGACAGTGTCCACAGAACGACGATGAATGGGCATGCGACGTCAATTGTCCTCATGGATGCACGTGTTATGGGTATGCGTTCTTCTGCAACCAGTCTTTTGCTGATGAAGAACGGTCGTATCTTCGGTATTTGAAAGCGGACGGGAGTAATATGTCTCTGGAAGCTTTACAGAATAACGTGATGCTCGTCCATCTTAGTCTAGCTCGCTGTTTTCTGCGTAATATTACAATGCTTCGGTTCCCAATATGCACAAAAACTGTACCTGAGCGATAACCACGTCAATCATCTTTCTCCTCATGTGTTCATGGAAATGAAAACACCTCCGTGTTTTAGACTTGTCTAAAAAATCTTTGAATTTGCAGAATAGTCTACCAATCATCACAACACTTGCAAATCTCAAAGAACTGGATTTGTCGTTCGTGTATATTCCAGCACTGGATCCCAGTCAGTTTGAAGAGCTGTCCCAGCTCCTTTCCTTGAATCTGTCCCATACACAGTTAGCTCAAATTCAGAATGTGGGATTCCACACCATGAGGTCTTTGCGGTCTTTGGACCTGAGACATTGCCCAGTGACTGAATTTCCTCGCCGGTTATTCCAGGACCTTGGCCAGCTGCGTGAGGTGAAAGCCAGCAACTTCAAGATGTGCTGCCCGCGTCTTCTGCCGAAACACTTTAATCCTGCGGGGTGTGTGGCTCCTTCAGATGAGCTTTCTTCTTGCGACGACTTGCTGCAGAGTAATGTGTACAGGGTAGGTCTATCTGCCATGGCAGCCTTTTCTCTGTTGGGAAATTCTGTCAGTCTGCTGTTCCGTACTGTTGTTGATAGGTCAATCACGTCCTTCGGTTTTGGTTTTTGTGTGGTGCATTTATGCATTTCTGATTTTTTGATGGGGGTGTATTTGATGGTGATAGGAGTGGCAGATTCTGTGTATAAAGGGAATTATATGTGGAATGATTTATCATGGAAAAACAGTTTTTTAGCTGTAAGACGGCTGGATTTTTATCGTTCGTGTCTTCAGAAGTGTCAGCATTTCTGGTCAGTGTGATCACAGTGGATCGATTCCTGGTGCTGCGATTTCCTTTCAGCAGTGTTCACTTTGCTCCCAAGTCAGCTCACGTTTGCTGCGTGCTCCTGTGGGGGGCTGGTGTCTGTCTGGGTGCTGTCCCTTTGCTGCCGGCTATCTCCCACTGGCACTTCTATGGCCAGACAGGCATGTGCGTTCCGCTCCCCATCACTAGCACTGTGTTTGCTGGCCATGACTATTCCTTCGGTGTGTTCATTTGCCTCAACTTTATCCTCTTTCTGTTCATCGCCGCAGGTCAAGCTGTCATCTACCAGTCAGTCAGATCCAACATGATGAGGGACACTGGCACTGCCGGCGAATCCAACAACGTCACCATCGCCCGGCGGCTGATCACCGTGGTAGTGTCCGACTTTCTCTGCTGGTTCCCCATCGGAGTTCTGGGACTGATGGCGGCACGGGGATTTCAGGTGTCGGAGGGTGTCAACGTGGCCATGGCCATCTTTGTTCTTCCACTCAATGCATCCTCAATCCTTTCCTCTACACTGTCAATATCATTCGGGAGCGCAGGAGAATCAAACGTGAGAAAAGCCTAATCGTTTTTCTGTCCAAAACGATGTATGAAGGCAGAGATACGGAGAATGTGTTAAAGTGTTCTACATGGAAGGATAAAACATCCAGCAGTTTAGAATGGGAACATGGTATCCATGACTGATTAGACGTCTCAGTGGGCTTCACATGAAGTGACAAGACCATGGGCATCCGCATTGCGAACAACTTCAGTGAATGGTGAAGTGTGGTAAGCCTGGCGCCATGACACTGAGGGATGATAACAAGTATTGGACACACCTCCAGTACCAACTCAGTCCGTGAACAGCTTGTCCTACGAATATCAAACTGATTAAATGCATTTTCTCCTTTTTTTTTTTTTCAGTTTCAGTGCTGAACTGTGACACCTATGTCCTAAAATTGATTTTTGACAGCTAAACAATGGTCTGCAGGACTGATTAAAAATCGCTTTCTAAAAAAATTCATGGCATATTTTTCATCCCCTTTACGGTATTCATAGATCCCCAAACTGAAGATGGCAGCAATAATAAATCTACTTTTTATAAACTAGGAGTGCTAAAATACCAGACTTGCCATTCCTGATGGATGTTATGTCTGGATGGCTCGTTGTGTTGTTCACCACAATCGTGGATTACAGTGTGTCGAAACAGTTGTCTCTGTAGACCTTCCCTTGAGCCAGTGCCCACAACTGTTGTATTGAGTTTCTAGTAAAACTGTAAACATTGAAAAGAGACGGTGTGTTTTCCCTGTCTGACTCACAAATAATAGGTCAAATGCAGATCACAGGAATAACGAGCAAAGGATGGATGAGACGAAGGGAGGGAGAGGAGCCTGCTGACTTTGTGGCGTGATGAAAAGAAACCCAAGGCAACTTACCAGCCACGAAGTTGAAGGAAATTTGCCATCAGCCCAGGATGTGCATAAAGGAGTGGACTTGCTGGACGTTTTAGGAAGGGTGCGGGAGTGACATAGATGGTGGCAGTCAAAAAGTTTGTTGGGTGGAATCAGGTTTGACGAAAAAAGAGAAAAGGTTGTCTGTGGCATGCTCAAAGTCAGGTGGTGTGTGTGTGTGTGTGTGTGTGTGTGTGTGTGTGTGTGTGTGTGTGATAGAGAGAGAAAGAGAGTGTGTGTTTGTGTGTGCATGTGTGTGTGTGTGCGCGTGCGCGCGTGTGTTTTATGTGTGTGTACGTGTGTGTGTGTGTGTGTGTGTGTTTCGTCAACTAAGAAAAAACATACACGATAGACAGACATTATATGGAAGCCTATAAAAATTTATAACAATTTACATTTCGGGCAAAAGAACGGAAGGAAAAAAAGACGTACTTGCTTTCCTGGACGACATTTTGGTATCCAGCTTCGAAAACCAAGTATGACTGTGGGGTAAAGAGTCGCCACATCAACAATGGTGAATGCATTTTTTAGACCAGACGATTGGGGGGGGGGGGGGGGGGGGGGGGGGGGTGAGGGACCAAAAATGTCAATGGCCATTCTTTGAAACGGTTCACTGATTACACACATTTTTCAAGGGGAGCGCAAAGTATTCTACCCCTCAAAAAAGTTTTTTGACAAATGTCAGGACAGCGACAATAGTTAAAGACATCTGATGTAACACTCAAGTAAAAAATCGGACAGCACTCCTGCTAGCGTCATGCAAATACCAAACTGTCTGCCATATTGCATCATGTGACACTTTCAATGATGAGCAGAAGGCTGCATGTTCAAATCACGTTGGAGTCACCACTGTCAGTCAGACTCTTGTTCATGCAATATCGACAAACGTCCAGCCAGACAGAACAGAAGAGAGTCCCCCCTTTGCATTAACAACGACACGTTTTATACTGTTTAAGTACAAATTCTTTTCACTTTGTCTCATAACATTAATTAGACATGATTATTTTTCAAATCAAGGAGTAAAGAAAACTTTTTTCTTTCAAAGTTTGCACCCATGGTGACGCACAAAGGCACACACACACACACACACACACACACACACACACACACACACAAGCAAGCGCACGCGCGCATTTATTTATATAAGCAATGTTTCCTGGTCCTCACAGACCTGTAACAATTTCTTTCTCCTTTTCCAGTCTCTAGACGACAAGAATTTCTGCACAGTGGGGAGAAATAGGTAAACGTTCGTTCAGCAGTAGTGCGCTCACCTCGCGCGTATGCCCGAACTGTGTCAAGGAGCTAAAGGTGGTCAGGTGACCGTCACGCAATAGCATCCAAAGCGTGTTGATGTCGTCATCGTAGCATTCTGTACTGTGTGAAAGTGGCCCCCAAAGTCGTCAGGAATTTTCTATGTCCGTTTGGTGTGAAGTGGTTGTCTGCTACTCTATTTTGTGGGGATGTGTGGAAGAATGTAGCTAGAGGGGAATTCAGTGCACATGTGAACAAGGTGGTAGAGAAGCAGCATGGACAAAAGGCATGGCCCTAAGGGAAATCCTTGTGTCCATCCCTACATAAGCTGAAAGGAGAAGAGACAGAGGGGAGAACACCATGATAGAAGACAGAACACCTCAGGAGAGAGAGCAGAGAGAGAGAGAGAGAGAGAGAGAGAGAGAGAGAGAGAGAGAGCAGGACAGATAGGGTAGAAAGAAATGTGGTCTGGGCAACAGAAGTAGCAGCAAGATCTTGGGCGTAAAAGACAAGCTGAGAAGGAGAGACTGAGTTCGAAACCCAAAGGTGGCGTAAAAGACAAGATCTGTAAGTTGAGTCCCTGGAGACGACCACGGAGACCCAGTCCTGGAACCTGGTGCCAGACACCTGAAGGCAGACACCACCCATGATAATAATCACCCCAGTGCCGGGGAAAATTTGAAGTAACTTGTTCGAGAACTGTGGTGTGTGTGTGTGTGTGTGTGTGTGTGTGTGTGTGTGTGTGTGTGTGTGTGTGAGTACAACTTTGAGTTAATCTGACAATAAATGGGTTTCAGTCAGTCAGTGTGTATGTGTGTGTATGTGTGTGTGTGTGGAAACCTGGCCAGGTAAGAAGCCTTTTTAGTATAAAACCTGGGACTTGGAACCATTGACCTTTATGCTTTGCTTATTCCGTTTCGCGTATTTGGATTTTTCATGTGTTGTTATAGTAGTATAGAAAAAACTGTATTTCTTGTTCTCAGTTGTGTTAGAAGTAAATGCGTGACATCCCATACCCAGAGAGAGATGGATGAATGATGGGTGCATGAGTACGCATATGTATGTATGAGTGCAGAGAAAATCTTAGTGTGCTAAGCCTGACAAATACATCGATGTGATTTACTTACGCAAGACCCATTCTTGTCGTCGTCCCATCCCCCCCCCTCCCCCCCCCCTCCCATCATCTGGTCACAAACATGCATTTACCATTGTTGATGTGGCGACTCTTTACCCCACAGTCATACTTGGTTTTCGAAGCTGGATACCAAAATGTCGTCCAGGAAAGCAAGTACGGTCTTCCATGTCAGACCTCTCAGGATAAGGTTTACCACGCATGAGAATATGGCTGGTGCATTGGTGAGTCCAAATCCCATCTTAACATGATCAAACAGACCGTATTTGGTCAAAAAGGCAGTTTTCTTTCTGTCTGCTTCTTTGACCTTCATTTGCCAGTACGCATTATTGGCATCCAGCTTTGAAAACCAAGTGCCCCTTGAACCAGTGGTTACAGGAAAGTGTCCATAACTGTGACCTCATCTAGGGCTCCGTAGTCAATGCACCACTGTACCTATTGGTCTTTCTTTCGAATAAGTACGGATGCTGACACCCACTCTCACACTGACTCCTGAATGATACCAGCTTTTGGCATTTTCTTCAAATGTGTCTCCTCCTCTCCTGTGAACACAGCAGGCGTACAGCGCATTCTTTGCTTTGTGGGCTTGGCATCACCAGTGTCAACTGAGTGTTCAATAATGGTACAGTTCCCAAAATCGAACTCATCCACAGTAAACACATCCTGATAATCACAGAACAGTTTGATTAACTCTCCCTTCTGATTTTCTGTCAGGTGTGTGCAAAGATAACCTTGGTGTGCTAAGCCTGACTAATACATCAGTGTGGTTTACTTAGGCAAGACCATCACGATTTCCCATGTCCTGGACAGTGATACAAATTACTTTCAAACCTGATTTATCAGCATACTTTGGCATAGGCTCGTGCACTCGAGCCTAGCGGATTTTATCGAAGTTAAAAATGTGTCATATCTCGCACAGAAGTTAGCAAGAGTTGTCACTGTTCAGTCAATGATGAGGCAGTTACAGGGCATGCTGCGCCACAGATCAGGTAATAAACAATGCGGCAGATACAGGGCATATTGATGCCACAGATCAGGTAATAAACAATGAGGCAGATACAGGGCATATTGATGCCACAGATCAGTAATGAACGATGAGGCAGATACAGGGCATATTGATGCCACAGATCAGGTAATGAACGATGAGGCAGATACAGGGCATATTGATGCCACAGATCAGGTAATAAACGATGCGGCAGATACAGGGCATATTGATGCCACAGATCAGGTAATAAACGGTGAGGCAGGCACAGGGCATATTGATGCCACAGATCAGGTAATGAACGATGGGGCAGATACAGGGCATATTGATGCCACAGATCAGGTAATAAACGGTGAGGCAGATACAGGGCATATTGATGCCACAGATCAGGTAATAAACGGTGAGGCAGATACAGGGCATATTGATGCCACAGATCAGGTGATAAACGATGAGGTAGATACAGGGCACGTTGACTACTGCTTGAGGGAACTAAAACATATCAGAGGTGCAGTATGAGGAGGGCTCTCAGCTCTGGAATGGTCATGTCTGCTGGTGTGTGTATGCAGTACAGTTAGACTTTCACTTCTCCTTTAGGGTCTGACTGAGTGGCTGTGTCAGTGCTGTCCATGATGTTGCCTATTGTAGGATATAACATAGGTACATGCACACATTTGAAAATAAAATAAAAGTTTGGTCTTTTTGAAAGAAAGGACAATCTCAAAATGGAATATTCAAGATCCGACTTTTTCTGAAGTTCGTATACTCACTGATTCGGTGATAACATTTTTATTCAACCTTCGCAAATTTTACAGAGCATTTTGTGTTCAACCAATCGTTGATCAATGAATATCAGGTCGTCAGCGGAAAATCCACTACAAGAGACACCGCACACAAGTACCACTTCACTTTAGTGATTTTCGGTGGTGTCTGCTGTATCCAACACATGAACAGTAACACCATGATCTCTGACACATTCACAACACATGCACAAGCACACACTTTCCACTTGCGCACATGTGCACCTAAAAACACGCACGCACTCGCACACATCACATCACATCTTAAAATCACGGATTGTTCTAAGGAAGAAGAAGAAGTTGATATAATGTCAAACGTCCACAAGAACATTTGAACCGAGTGTATGTGAAACAAGTAAAAGATATATAACGGATTCTGCAAATAAAATAATGATACAAAATAATAAATGAAAACTATTTTGACCACAAAGAATGTCGCAAAAAAAAAAAAAAAACAGTGTACAATACAATTACTCTGCAGATGATATAAAACATCAAAACAAATCAAACAAAAGAAACAAAAGAGAAGAAAACGACAAGAACAGCGAAGACACGTACAAAACAAAAGACAAAACAAAAAACAACAACAAATGAAACCCAACCGACCAAACAAATGTAGCCTACCTCTGGCTGCATAAAAGTACATGCGTACATTTGTACGCATATTGCATGTTGTGTACACGTGGACAACTGAGTGCTCTTTGTACACATTACATCAAGGTAAAATAAATGTATGCTTGACAGAAAAACGGAGATGAAGTATAACCCCTCTGAAGAAAAAGATAAAGAACATGGATATATTGTTTCAACAGCATGCTATGTTCCATTGAAGCAGCATCCTTCGACCTCCATTCACACACACACGCACCTACGCACAAGCACACCCACCACCCCCCCCCCCCCCCCCCCCCCCCCCCCCCCCCCGGTTTGAAATAATTTTGTCTGGCTGATCTGTTTCAACTTCTGTCATTCTGAGGACAAATTAATAACACTCAGTGACTTTGAGTTGATAGATAACACCATTTTCTTGGACGTACATTATAAAATTAGCGTATGTGATTTATATAGAGAGAGAGCTTTATAGCTCTTGAAGAGCAGTATGTATCCACTGTCCGCTGTACATGGAGAGAGAGAGAGAGAGAGAGAGAGAGAGAGAGAGAGAGAGAGAGAGAGAGATAGCTCTCTTGAAGAGCAGTATGTATCCACCGTCTGCGGTACATGGAGAGAGAGAGAGAGAGAGGAGGGGGGGGGGAGCTTTATAGCTCTAGCTCTGAAGAGCAGTTTCTGTCTACCGTCCGCTTTAGAGAGAGAGAGAGAGAGAGAGAGAGAGAGAGAGAGAGAGAGAGAGAGAGAGAGAGAGATTTGAAGAGCAGTATGCGTCTCTACTGTCCACTTTCTGGCCACCACATCGTTCTAGTCTCAGCAATCAAAATAATCATGTAATGTTTGTCTTCCTGGGAAAAAAAAAATGAATTTACTTTAAAAACAGCAAAAAACATCTTGATGGTTAGCTGAGTCCCCCAAAGGTCAAATCTTTACGGAAATCTGAAATGAATCAGAGACACATGAGTATCAAATAAGCATGAGAGGCGTCTTCCACTTCTACTGTTGGGAGAGAGAGAGAGAGAGAGAGAGAGAGAGAGAGAGAGAGAGAGAGAGAACTCCGTGTCAATAAGAACAAAGTAACGCTGCTTCCGTTATAACACGTTATATACACTATCCCGCCAAAACTCTACCGAGGGAAACTAAGTACAGGACACAAGACACAATGCATTTCGACCTCTTGGATCTTCTTCAGGCGAAAACAAATAACATAATAGGACTGGGAAAACGAAGATCGAGAAACCACATATCTTTCAAACCAACTCTACCACACATGGTAACATTTCCTGCCTGACCTCCCCCCCCCCCTCCCCCCCCCCCCCCCCCCCTGTCCGACTTACATAAGTGCACCCTCCTACACCACAGCCGTTTTCTGTCAGCACTGTGAAATAGATACGTTGAAACCCAAGCCATCGTAACTTTCCTCGTCATATTAAGAGTGTTGATATTCTCTCCAGCCAAATATGACGTCACGTACGATGGCAAGAAGCGTGTGTACAGGAGATGAGGTGCGGTGAGGTGAGGTTACGAAAGGAACATTTTCGTGGAAACAAAACAAATTGAAACTATTCAAATCATCTGGGGTTTTTTTCTGTCCAAAAGATAGATTCTCTTATCATTTTAAAGAATCATCTCACCGTTTTTTTAATAGGTCCAAGGCGAAGACTAAGAAGGGAGGGGAGAACTAGCTACATGCCTTCAACAAAAGACTCACATTTCTTCAGTTTCCATTCATCCAATCAATAAAGCCGGCTCGTAAATGATTCTGCGTGATTTCATATAGTGTCCATCTTGAGTTAAAGCTGAAGGGCTGGAGTGGGCGGGGGAATGGGGGAAAGGGCATTTAAAAATCGCACTAAATAGATTCCCTCAGACAGTTTCTTTCCTTGAAACGAAGGCCGAAGACATTGAAATATGTCAGCACTGCACACTGTAAAACATGCAGGATATTTCAAAAAGGGAAATTCTCTCTAATCTTTAAGGGAATAAGAATTCACGTTTGAAGGCAGAGATTGCCGGGCGTAGGAGGCTACTCAACTTTGGGGGAAATGTTACAAAACTGGATGGTGAAAAGGAGAGGGGGGGGGGGGGGGAGGGTCGGATGGATTTTCTTTTGAATCCTTCTCCAGTATAAAAGCTTTCGGTCAAAATGTTGAAGTTAATTCATCGTGCGTGCACACACAACACACACACACACACACACACACACACACACACACACACACACACACACACACAAGGATTTCATTTAAATTTGTGTGATTAGTTTTAATAAAGTTTGAATGAGTGACCAGCATAAAGCTTGAGTCGATACATTTTGTTTTTCATCTGCATGAGTAAATGAAGCTGGCATGGGCGAATTTGATCAGATTTGCATGGATGGTTTTAAGGCAGTGTGGTCAAATGGACTGAATGAAATTTGGATGTATGGGTTTGACTGTAATCTGCATTTAAGGTTTGAATGAAATTTGATTGAATGGTTGGAATAAAATGTGGATGGCTTGAATATTTGATATAGGGCTTGAATTGTTTCCATGGCTGGTTTGAACTGAATGCGAGTTGATCGTATGTATATTTGGAGAAATGGCTTAAATAGACTTTGGACGGTAATTATTATGCATGGTATTTGGATGATTTAAATTGAGTATGTTTAGGTAGTAACTAGTCTAAATGACAGTTGCCTCCCTGGAATTGTGGAAGAGTGGTTTAATGAAATTAGAATGAATAACCTGAATGAAGTTTGGATGATGGTTTGAATGAAATTTGGACGAATGGTTTCATGTTTGGATGGATTGTTGGAATATTTGGATGAATGGTTTGGATAGGCTGCCTCTTCAGTTCAATGTCTGTCCGTATGAAGTGATATTAGATGAGATTCATAAATGAATTTTGAATGAAGTTTTGAGTGAATGCTTAGAATGAATCTTGGATGAATGGGTTGAATGAAAATTGATGAACCATTTGAATGAAGATAGGATGAATGGGTTGAAAGGAATTTGGATGAACCGTTTGAATGGATGCATGTTTCTTCCAGCTTAGAAAGAGATTGTTACAAATGTCTGTTTCATTACAAATACTTTCTGATACCAGAAGTCTGGTTTCATGTTTTGTAGTCTTTCTTTCTTTCTTTCTTTGAATGCACACACACACACATGTGCGTAGGTACGCTTATGCATATGCACGCTCGGTAACAGAGATCTTAGATGGGCAGGAGAGGAACCTAGCAAACAGCAGCAATTACTGAGGAGGGAACACACACACATACACACACGCATGCAAGCGCGTATGCACGCACCGCATGCACACACACACACACGCACGCACGCATGCACACACACACACACACACACACACACACACACACACACACACACACACACACACACACAGACAGATTTACTCAATCTCTGGATTAAGTCATCTATAATTTATTCCTTGTTCTCTGCAGTAAAATGCATGCTTTTTACAGTAAAAAAAAAAAACACTGGAGTGTGTGCACTGCTGTGTGTTGATCAGTGATAAAACCTTCACATCTGACTCCACAGGCTGTAGACTGCTGTGTCTTGATCAGTAATAAAGCCTTCACATCTGACTCTTCAGGCTGTAGACTGCTGTGTGTTGATCAGTGATAAAGCTTTCACGTCTGACTCTTCAGGCTGTAGACTGCTGTGTGTTGATCAGTGATAAAGCCTTCACGTCTGACTCTTCAGGCTGTAGACTGCAGTGTGTTGACCAATGATAAAGCCTTCACATCTGACTCTACAGGCTGTAGACTGCTGTGTGTTGATCAGTAATAATGCCTTCACATCTGACTCTTCAGGCTGTAGACTGCTGTGTGTTGATCAGTAATAAAGCCTTCACATCTGACTCTTCAGGCTGTAGACTGCTGTGTGTTGATCAGTAATAAAGCCTTCACATCTGACTCTTCAGGCTGTAGACTGGTGTGTTGATCAGTGATAAAGCCTTCACATCTGACTCTATAGGCTGTGCAATACTGTGTGTTGATAAAGCCTTCACATCTGACTCTACATGCGGACTGCTGTGTGTTGATCAGTGATAAAGCCTTCACATCTGACTCTACAGGCTGTAGACTGCTGTGTGTTGATCAGAAATAATGCCTTGACATCTGACTCTACAGGCTGTAGACTGCTGTGTGTTGATCAGTGATAATGCCTTCACATCTGACTCTACAGGCTATAGTCTATTTTGTGCGGCAATGAGTGGTAATGCCTTAATATCGGAGCCTGATTATGGGATGAGAATAACTCATTTCTGTGTGATTTTTCTTTGTAGCTAGTATCATATGCGCATCTATCATCAAGCCTGGTTAGATGTATAGAGCTACTCTGACAATTCCACAGAGGTAGTCATACTCCACGTTCAGAATGTGTGCTTAATTCTTTTTGTGTGACAGACACCATGTAATGAATTATTTCCTTGCTAACAACCCTTCTTTATTTCACATGTCCTAATACAAACATAAAAGCCTATCGTTATACATTGACAAAAAGGGTAAAATATCTCTGTTTTCAGTAAACTTTTTACATTGTATACTTTCAGCTAAAACCAAAATGCTGTTGTGACATAAAACAATGTTAAATTTTTGCTGCCCAACACAAAAATGTCCAACATTCCTTGTGCTCTTTGTATCAAAAATGCCATCTCTATTACAAAAAAGAAATAACATTTTCTATATTATCCAGTGCCCGGAACTACATATGAGACATTATTGCTCCCCTCAATTGGTTGAATAGGGATCATTCTTTTTTTAGGCTGTTGTCACAAGCACACAGTACAGACAATACAAATAGCTGCCTTGCATTCATGCATACACACAGGGTTCATCATGCAAAACTCAATTCCTCTTGGTGTTTGTCATTTTGATGCAAAAATTTCAAATTGTTATGTTTAAATTTGCTTAGATTTGTGACCAGCTGCTACATGTAGACATGGGGTGCTCTTACCAGAAAGACCACAAATCTAACGGCTGCAGTAAATACATTCATACTGTATGACATAGCTTATAACTTTTACATTATTGATTTAAGTCATTTACACAAAAAAAAAACAACCATGTCACTATGCTCATTGTGATGCTCAGAGGTAGTTGAAATAAAAATGTGTTTATGAAGACACACACACACACACACACACACACACACACACACACACACACACACACACACACACACACACACAAAATCATAGACATTTCACCTAAACTAGTAAAATCTACTTCCGTGCAAAATCAGTTAAGCAATACTAGTTTGTTTCAGTTCATGCATTCAGAGACAAAAAGCACATACAAGCGTCAAATGCTGAAGAGAAGGAGTTTGAAAGAAAAAAATAACTGAGAAAAATGAAAAGACCCAAATCCTCAACCACTGAACTGAAACAGTGAAAACAATGGTGACTGATGTTCATCTGAGCTACCTAATTGTAGATTTGCATGCACTCATGGAGGTTGTGAGCTCTTCTTGACACTGCCTCCACATGAAGAGGAGGTAAGTCCATATCACCCTTTTGACATAGTGCCGGAAACCCTGGACTCTGACCGTTAAGTTCGTCCAAGAAAACAGCAGCTGTTTTCAGCTGACAGCAAGCCACTGGGCATGCAGTCAGACCACACTGACAGCATTTTACAGTTGCTAGGAAACACAATGAACACAGAATCAGAGGAACTGTGGTTGAGTGACAAACAATTTTTGTAAAAAGAATTTTTTTTAAAGTACCCCAAAACAGCAGATCCTGGTCACATGATCTGCATTTGCATAAGGAGAGGGATTTTTTTCATCCGCCTTTCTACTCCAGTTTGAAAGATCCATCTTATCCCTTCTTTTTTGACCAGACACTGAATTTAATTCCCTTGACCCACCCCTCCCAAACGTTAGAGCCAATGTCAGGAATTGGACGAAAAGTTATCGAATTTGTGAATGACATAATTATCTTTGTTTATTCTTTCATGTGTACGTACATTCATCTTCACACTACATCCTACAGAGGTTAAGTTGTTAAAAACTAAACAACCCGAAATAAAACAGGCTCATGTGATGCTTGCATTTCTGTCCACAGCTTCTGCTGTGCACTGGTGCATCAGGTGATCACTGGTGCCTAAAATGTTGACACAACTGAAATGAATTTTAAAGAAATACAAGTATGCATCAAATGATGGAAAATACAGTGCCTGGGCAGTTCTTGGCCACTGCCCATACTGTTTTCTGTTTTGCTAGTCCAGTCCCCTCTCCGTGGATTCTTAAAATCATATTCATTTTTCTTTTCACCTCCAACCTTCTTTCATGAAAGTGGGCTTTTTTATCTTTCGTGGAGCATGAATGGTTAGGTAAAAACAGAAAGAAAACTACATGAAGCTAACTAGGCAAAAATCTGTGGAATAGAGAATGCAACTTTTGAGTTTTTAATAGTTTGGTCAAACAGCTGCACAGAAGTCAGATTTGTTGGTAACATTCTTTCAGTCCCAACACTACTCTGGTCATCTTTTTCTTCTATTTTTTTTTTCTTTTTTCAGATTTGATTTTTTTTTTCCAGAAGATTTTGAATTTATGACAGCAGAATCCTGTTTTAAGGAGGAAGAATCCTATACCTGCTTCATGTACTGGAAACAGAACTGCATTCTCTGCTTGAGAGCCCAAGCACAAACTTAAGCAGAGTTTAACATCCATCCTAAATCTGCCTTACCTATAGTTTTTTATCATTATAGTCCAGCTACCCACACCAGCCGAAGAAAATAACACAGTGAATGATGAATCAAGTCAGTTTTCTGCGCAAAGCATCAGACCACAGAAAACATAGTTTGAACAGATGAATGAGATTATTGTTGATTAAAAAACATTCATTCTTTAGTAAATGGCCAAGGCCTATTGAGTAAAGCATTGTATGTCATGTACCTCCACCAAAGCTTAACTAGTATCCTGGGTGCTAGTCGTTCAGATAAGGCAAGATCCTGTGTCAGCATACATCTAGTGCAGGTGTGATCCAGTGATGCTTAGGAGCTAGAAGAGAGAGAGAGAGAGAGAGAGAGAGAGAGAGAGAGAGAGAGAGAGAGAGAGAGAGAGAGAGACAGAGACACACACACACACACACACACACACACACACACACACACACCACTGACAGAGGGAAAGGAAAGAGAGAACTGTTCAGTGTGTGTGACCCAATATTTTAATTTGTTTTATCTCTTTGGATACACAGCTCTGATTGGTTATTTTTTTTCTGTTTGCTATTGGCTTAGTTTTGTAAAGTAAACAGTACTCAGTTGCCATTTAACTTTTTATTGCAGGGCATTTTGTTTGAAAGCATTGGTGTTCAGTAATACCAGTGAGAGGACAGTATTCATTTTGTGTGTGTGTGTGTGTGTGTGTGTGTGTGTGTGTGTGTGTGTGTGTGTGTGTGCATATGTTATAACTCTTATTCCACAAATAGGGTAGTCTATTTTGGATTATTTCTTTGTTAGGTCTTTTGTTAAAAGACTTAAGCTTACTAAGTTACTTATTAGGCATGATCATTTTTTCTAAATCATTACATTTTGATTTAGCATGTTTGTTATTCAGTGACACTAAATTTCCTTTTCGATCAACTTGAAAACTAAGGGATTTAATATAACTTTGATAATGTTGACCTAGTAGTTAGCTATCATAACTTTGTAAGATTATTTTTCTGGTGAATATATTATTCATCTAGAAGTACTATTAATTGATCTGTTTAACGTTCCTTTCAACAGACGGAGCTGTTTTTGATATTAATTATGGTGAGTTATTTTTCTTTTTCAAGCTTTTGGGAAAGATTTCCTTTCATTACTAGGGTCTTAATCCAAGTTATCGGATGTTGTTTGCAAATGTACTTTCTTGTAATTTGTAAATACTGAGACAAACAGAAGTTAGTGTATAGTTATTAAGCAGTGTTTCTTGGTGTGTTCGGGGGGGGGAGGGGGGGGGGGGGGGGTACGGGTTTTCTTCATTAAAAAGGCAGGGAATCGAACCCAAAAGGACTAGACTCAATTGAAAGGCATGAGTGTGGTCCTGTTACACAGGTCAAAGAACCTGTGCCAATGGGGAGTTGTCCTTTAAAAAACCTCCCTCCACCCCACTTCCACACAAGTAAACAAAAGTGTACACACACAAACAAAAGAGTAAGTTGTACTACACAGAGTAAAGCATTCCCTCATAGGACAGCGCCCAAAACTTTGAAAGCAAAAAGCTGTTGACGTGGTAGGTGTACACCTGGCTGCAATATCATCATGTCCACAGAAGAGGGACAGCAGCTGCGATGACAGAGTTGTTCTGTCTGACTACCATACATGACGTCCACGCGACAGACTACTTTCAGTCATTCACAGAGTCTGTTCCATGGATGCATCTTCCATCCCCTTCCCTCAGGCACCACAGACAGGCAGTGCGCTGGTCACAGTTCATCTCTTTCCTGAATCTTGGGACAACTACCCTGACCAGATCCTACCTGCCATATCTTCTTCCTTCCCTTACTACACAAGAAATGCACGTTTATACCACCATTCTTCTTGTTTTCAAGACAAAAGACAGCTGTGCCATGAAGTCTGTGGAATCCTGACTTCAGCTGAAAAGCACAGAACTGTAACGTGCACCTTCTTTCTCCCTTCATCCCAAGAAGAACAGTAACTGACAGAAAGAACAGAACTATTACTTCTCAATGATCTCCTCTCCTACTCACAGGCTTAGTTGGAGAACAACGACTGAAGAAAGCACAGAAGAAATATGCCTACCCATCTGTAGCTGTCCATGTCACAAAACAGTGCAGTGCATAATTTATCACACAGACAGCACAGAACCACAGTCTCCACCTGTGTGTTGTACTTGAGCGACAGAGTGTAAGATGACAAGAACGTGGGGACTTGGCATTGATCTATGGATCAGTTCTGGATTTTCAGTACGACAGCGTGTGACTCTAACAGTTACAAGCATCATCATCCCCCACAGACAAATACATACACGTAAAGCAAAACACATCCAGTTTTTAGTCAAAATCTGCTGCAATTTGGACATGCTTTTTTAAATAATATTTCTTTAAAAAATTCATAAGTTCATCTGGTGCTGTGTATGAAATTAATTTAGTAGTCACATTGGTTAAGACATTTCATGGTAGTTAAAAGATTAAAACTGGGAAATAAAAACCACTCAACAACATCATGTCCATCTCTTTTTCTGGTACCTATCACCATGCCAGCGATACTGACATGACATCAAAGTCCTCAACTCTTTCTCCTGATCATCATGCTCCTCATTCTGAAATAATTCCTGATTTTTTCATTGTCTGTCTCCTTCATCATGCCTACAGTACTGACATGGGCCCTGATTTCTTCACTTTCTGTCACTGTCATATCACTAACATTGACATGATACCTATTTTTTTTTTTCAGTGTCTGTCTATCTCATCATGCCAAAGACACTGACATCGTACCTGTTTTTTTCAGTGTCTGACTCCATGACAATGCCACTGACACTGAAATGACACCTGATTTCTTCACTGTCTGACTCTATCGTCATGCCATCAACACCGACATCACACCTGATTTCTTCGCTGCCTGACTCTATCGTCATGCTATCAACACCGACATCACACCTGATTTCTTCGCTGTCCGACCCTATCAAAAAAAAGTGCCATCAAGGCATTAACACAGATGTGACACAACATCAGCTGCTCCACGTCAGCTGGCCTGTCTGGCAGTGGATTTCCCTTAGGGACGTGGCTGCTTCCAGTGTGGTGGCGTGGTCAGCCACTGGTGCACAGTGGAGTGCAGTCCCGGGTACACAATGCCCTCACAGCCGGCCCCTCTGTCAGGAGTGCTGCTGGGGGCTGCAGGCTTCACACCAGGGGAACTAAGGTCTGGCGCACTCTGCACGCTTGACGTGGAACCTCTCTTCTGTGTGGTCGCCTTCACTACCTCTTTTTCTATATGTGGTTCTTCCGCACCAGTCTTCTTTCGTCCTCGAGTTGTATGTTGACTAGGAGAGGAAGCAGTATCCTTGTGCATAGCACCCCCTGATGACTGTGTTGGCAAGGGCTGGGCGTGGAAGCACCCTGACTGGCCGATGGAGGGGAGGGGAGGTTGAAGGGCACGGTGGGTTCATGGGTGTGGATGGACAGGAGGGCGGAGACGTCCTTCCTTGGCCTGCTGCAGGATGGCAGTGATGTTCAGCATGTGGTGTGGCAGGAGAGGCCCCGAGATCTCCATCACGTGTCTTATTGACTCTAAAGAGTTCCTTCAAAAGGTAGATACCATCAACAGTTGTATAGCCCCCCTTCCACCGTCGGCCACTCTTGCTGCTGTGTGTGACGTGGTTGCCCTCTATCCTAGCGTAGACAACTCCATGGGTGTACCTGCTGTAGCTAAAATGCTAAGTGATCATCCTTCGTCTTTGAATGTTTCAACAAAATGTGTTGTTGAGGGCCTTAAATTGGCGCTAGACAACAACACTTGTGCATATATGGACAGTGGTGGAGAAACTTTGATCGCTGTCCCCAATCATGGCACAGCAATGGGACCTTGCCATGCATGCCATTTTGTGGACATTTTTATGGGGGAATTGGACCGGAGACTGGTAAGTGAGTCTCCGGTTCCTCTCATATCTTCTCTTGTCCCAAATGAAAAGCAGTCACTTATTGAGCACCTTGACTGGAGTCGTTTTAGAGATGATGGTATTGCTGTTCTGCTGGATGGCAGGGATGTAGATAGATTTAAGGCCCATTTACAGACTCTGCACCCCTGGTATTAGCTGGACAGTTTCTCAGGGGAAAAAAAAGCCGAATATTTGGATCTTAGGGTCCACATTACGGATTTCAGGATTCATTGAAACTGATGTGTTTTCGAAGAATTGTAATAGTTACTACCCCCCCCCTCTTGTCACCCAAATTCAGTATTTAGAGGCCTTGCAGTAGGAACTGGTACAAGACTCAGGATGCTGGTAAGTAATGATGAGATTCTGAAAAAGAGAGTCAAGGAATATGCAAAGTATCTCACCTTATCAGGCTGTCAGTATAGTAAAGCTTTCGCAGATCTCACAAAGGGAGCATCTAAGTCACGGAATAAGATCCTTCACCAACCCAGAAAAAGGAAAACAAAAAGATTGCATGGGTCACTAAGTTTGACCCTCAAGCCCCATCCAAGTTTAATATTATAAAGAAGAACCTTCATCTCTTATATTCCAACCCCAGCAATAAGGACTTTTCCCCCCCGTAAAACCATAATAGCTGCCAATAGAAGATTAGACAATCTAGGTGAAACTATATAAACCAACAATCCCAAGACAGTTTGTCGAACATGGCCCCAAACAATGTTCTGTGTTTTTTTTTCAAGTGCAGTAAAAAGTGTGACACCTGTAGACATGCAGCTGATACAAATGAAACTGAAATCTCCATGGGATGGCCGGCGGTGGAAAATTTACCAACATCTAACTTGTACAACACCTAACGTAATATGTCATCAGATGTAGTCTTCATCCTGATCAGTGGTACGTAGGATCAACGGTGAACTTGAAATTGAGATGGGCTAATCATAAAAGTGATGCAAATCGCGCCAAAACTAGCAAATGTATGGTTGCCCACCATGTAAACTCATGTCCCCACCCAAAGGACCCTGATATTCCGTTCCTGTCAATATGCCCCATTGAAACAGTGAAGAAACAAAACTTTTACAAAGGGAATTATATTGGCAGGCCAATCTTGGTACTATTTTTGTAGGACTAAATCGCAGAAAAGACTTAAATTCTTGCATCAAGAAAAGGATCGAGTATTCGTGCTGAAAGAAAGACAACAACACTGTGTGTAGTGAAATATCTCCTTCCTATGCCTGTGGTGAAAATGCCTTCTCCTCCCCTCCTCTTCTTACCCTTTCATACCCCCCCCCCCCCTACTCTCTTTC
>JADBJO010004781.1:30031-52791 GCA_016801955.1 Conus betulinus | reverse complement strand
CCTCGCTTCCCATGTATTTTAAGTTAGTAATAATGTTTTATGATATCATGTTTTAATTTAAGTAAAGTGGTTTTCTATACTAGATAGGAATGGGGTTTCACTACCTCTCTAATAGTTGGAATTTATATATGTGTGTATATATGTGTGTGTATGTGTATATATATATATATATATATATATATATATATATATATATATATATCCATGTGTGTGTGTGTGTGTGTGTGTGTGTGTGTGTGATGTAGACATAGATTTTTTGTCTTTACTTTTGGAATTCTGATGGTGTTTCTTGTGTTTTTTCCGATAATGCAGATTCCTGATGAAGCCTTGAAAAAGGCGAAAATTTGAAGAAAAAATAAAGAAGGGAAGACACTGAGTCGACGACTTCTTGATTTTATATTGATCCAGTAATGGTTTTATCGTCCAGACTCTTTCAGCTGCTGGGAGCGGTGCCATTTTTAGCGTTGGGTTTTCCTTTATTCCTATACACACACACACACACACACACACACACACACACACACACACACATATATATATATATATATATATATATATATAGAGATAGAGAGGTATAGATATGAGATACATACATACATACATACATACATACATACATACATACTCTCACACTTACAGACACATGCACTATCTCATGCAATCACTTATGTTTCATTTCGTTTTCTTCTCAGATACCTGTCTCATTTCTTGGCTTTCATCATGTTTTCTTTGGAGGCTAGATTGTGTTTTATGCTCGTATGAAAAACTACATATCCAGTGCAGAGTTTTTCCATCGTGTTCCTTCATTTGGTAAAAGCAATAACTGCAGCAGCTTAAACATATCAGCCAATACTTACTGGTACAGTCATACATCCGGGCACCGTGTATCATACGTCAAAATATCAAAATCAATGGTGATTGTCAATCGATAATAATATATGCATACTGTGTATGGTGAGTAAAATGTATTATTAACCGGGCGAGGAAGAAGTAAGGACAAAAAGTGTGGGAAACGTACGATGGTGGAGGCCTTCCTTACAGAACAAAACAAGAAGAAGAAAAACCGTGGAAAACTAGAGGTTGGAGGACGCCACACACACCCCCCCCCCCCCCCCAACCCCAAACACACACACACACACACACACACACACACACACACACACACACGTTCTTTGCCTGAAAATGTGCAATAACAACCAGAATGCGTTCTGGTTGAATAATTATAATGTGCAATAATGTGCAAATGATATGACAAAGTTCTTTGTAGGATCCCACGGTGGACATTCTCCTTTGTTCATACTTGTTTACCCTTTATTTTCATTTCCCTTGGTGGTGGTGGTGGTGGTGGTGGTTGTTGTTGTTGTTGTTGTTGTTGTTGTTGCTGTTGTTGCATTTCTATGAGTCCCAGGTTTGAAAGCCACAACATATACTTTGTTTAGGCTATAATATTGCAGAGCTTTCAAAGTCCACAGGTATCCAATACTGTTTTCTGTTCCTGGATTTGTATGTGAACTGTTTTACACATGTGGACAACGTTCTCAACAGTGTACATGTGTCAACCCAAGAGCACAGAAATATCAACACGTGTCCTACGATCTCTGGGAAAGCAAAAGCATTGGATTTGGCTCCTTTTTGTGACTTTCCTTGTCCTTTCTGTCTTAAGAAGACCGATAGGTCGAAGCGCGTTGCGTCTGATCTATGTCTTGCTTGTTCCACGTGTTGATGGCCTAGTAACCCATACTTGAGCTCCCTTGTTTTTAATTACAGCCTGCAGTCACACTGTATTAAAGTTAAAGTGCCCTTGTCAAACCCTGGACTGTTTTCAAATTTTACCACAGGTAAGAAAACATTAGATATCTGCTGATCAAGTCACACAAAAACAACAATGGAAGTAATGTTTCAACATCTATTCGTATTAAAAAGAGTGAAGTGAATAAAAGTCAATAACTCCACTCACGTCATCATTTGACATAGAAACCCTTTTTTTATTAAACACACACACACACACACACACACACACACACACACACACACCATAAAAGCAACGCAAAAGAAACAAACAAAAACAAAGCAAAGCAAGAGGGAAAAAAAAAAAAAAAAAAAAAGGAAAACAAAATCGAAAAGAACACTGCGGAAAAGTTTCCCAACCAGCTGCTGAAACAATCACGAGCACATCGGCATGCGTCACCGTTTTGCTTTGACATAGTCATGAACTTTGCTAACTCACTGATACTGAAATATTCCTCGCTTATACACGAGGCATGGCTGGCAGTGGTCACGGGGGAATTATGACTGCGGTTCTGTAGCGTGCGGTGCGGCAAAGCAAACGCCCCAACGCTCACACCACCAAACCACATGAGGCAAGAGTGACAATACACTACTTTACTACACCAATATACATACACTCATTCACACGACCTGGTGGGGAAGGGCACTAAGTCGGAAGAGGGAATATAGACTGAGAGCATAGAAGGTAAGGAGGGGACGAAGAAGAAGATAGCTTTATCCAGAACTAACCATCCTGTTCGACAAAAAATAAGATATCCCTCTGAGTGCCCAGGAAAACCACTAAGTCCCCACCCTAGCCCACTATTCAAAATACCCACTCCCCACAGAAGAGAAATAGGAGGAGAAATATTATATACATTGAATAACAGGTTCCCCACAACTCAAAATTGGTGTACCAGTCTTGGAAAAAAAAACGAACTAAACAAAACAATCAAATGAAAAAAAAAAAGCAACTTCTTTACATTAAAAACCAAAGTCACAGATTCCCAAATTTTCCAGAACCTAGCCCACTTCCACCCCCACACAACCAACAGTCCCTTCAAACGTCTACAACACTTGACCTGGTGGAAGGCTGGCTCCAAGTGTGGTCCAGAGGGTTCAACTCGGGGTGTTATTCTTGGGCTGTAGAATCAAGGCAGGGCAGAAGGTGTTTGACGAATTTTGCCCGACACTGGAAACGGCTATTGGCTGACCCCCACAGGTTGTTCCTGGGATGCTAATTGCAAAAGGAAAAAAAACATACGGTAGAGATCAATATCTTACATTGCTGTTTAAAATGTAGACTGTCGTTTGTCAGAGAAAGTGTGGGGGGGTGGTAGGTGTAGCAGTGGAAAAGTCAGTGGGAAGAGTTAACAGTCGGTTGGGCTAGACTGTCCACTAGTCAAAAACTTGGACCAAAAACAAAACAAAAAATATATATACACTGGTTCCTTAGCTACGTCTGGCATGAAAAGATGGAGCACACCCTTCTCCTTTCACTATTCTTAACATCTCTCAACCATCGTCAGGTGACCAGCTACACTCGGGTGGCTCCATAGGGGGGGAGATCAATATTTCAATCCAATTAACATTATACCTCAGGTCATGCTCATGCTGATCCAGAAGTTAGAGCATTTAACCACTCTATAACTGCTCTACAACTCACAGACGTGGAGCATATCATGAAAGTCTGCGTCGTTTTGAATTAGTTTGATTTCGTTTTTTAACGAATGTTTGAAATTTGTTGTTTGATTTTTTTTATTTCTATGTTAGCTATCATTCTTTTCATTTTGTCCATTTTCATTTTAATCCAAAAAAAAAAAACCAGAAAAAAAATATTTGTGAAAGCAGACAAAACCAGAAATTTTTACAAAATGGAATCTAAAGAGTACTCAAAACTCCTTGATAAAAACATCCAAAAAAAATTACAAAAAAAAACTGACAAAGTTACATATGATCACATTAGGAAAAAAGAAAAGGAGCTTGTACAGCAAATGGACTTAAGTGATAGAGTAGAGACAACAGCAGAAAGAGAAGCTTTTATAACACTCAAAGACCATAAACCTAATTTTTTGAACAACCCAACATGTAGATTGATAAACCCATCCAAATCCGAATTAGGAAAAAATCAGTAAAAAAAAAAAAAAAAAAAAATACAGAAAACCATAAAAAAAACATAAGAGAAAACACCGAATTCAACCTCTGGAAAAATACATATGAAGTTTATACAATGGTTTAAAAAACTCAACAAGCAAGAAAACACAGTCTTTATAACGTTTAATGTAGTAGATTTTTATCCATCTATAGATGAAGAGCTGCTCGCCAAAGCTGTAAAATTTGCCAACAAATGCACTGAAATATCAGGGTTAGAAATGGAAATCATTTTCCATACAAAGAAAACTTTACTCCACAGCAAAAACGAGACTTGGACCAAGAACACCAGGAAAAGTTCAACTTTTGATGTTACTATTGGGAGCGTATGATGGTGCCGAAACCTGCGAACTTGTCGGACTATTCATGCTATCTAACATTCAAAAAAACTTGGAAAACAAATTGGACTGTACAGAGATGATGGCCTCGCTGCACTGAGCGATAGCCCTAGAAACATTGAAAATAAGAAAAAAAAAGAATTGTGCAAAATCTTCCACGATCAAAATTTAAAAATCACCACAGAAGCAAACAAAAAAAGATAGTGAATTATTTAGACATTACGTTAGACCTCAACCAACATACATTTAAACCATACAAAAAAACAAATGACACACCTGTTTATGTAAATATCAAAAGTAATCACCCACCTTCCATACTCAAAACAATACCTAGAGGCATAAACAAGAGATTATCTTAATCTGTCATGTAATGAAACAGTATTTAATAACACTGCAGCTGAGTACCAAGAAGCGTTACACCAAAGTGGCTACAACTACAAATTACACTATGACCCAGGAAATTATATGAGCAGACACAAGAAGAACAGGAAAAGGAAAATCATATGGTACAACCCCCCACACGATGGAAGAGTTAAAAACACAAACGTAGGGAAAGAATTCTTTAAAATTCTGACATCTTCTTTCCCAAAAGAGCACAAGCTGTTCAAGATATTTAACAGGCACAACATCAAATTATCATACTCATGTAAGCCGAATCTCAAAAACATCATTGATTCAACCAACAAAACGAAAAGCAGCAGTACAGAGACAAACAAGGGTGAAGAAAGGAAATCTTGCAATTGTACCAAGAAAGAACAGTGCCCTCTAAACAATAAATGCCTCCACAGCAATATTGTATATCAAGCCACTGTAAAATCAGAGAACGCTGAAGAAACATATATAGGTATCACTGAAAACCAATTTAAAACTAGATATGCAAATCATAAACAGTCATTTAACAAAGAAAGATACAAAAATCAAACAGAATTGAGTAAATATATTTTAGAAACTCAAAGATAAAAAAAATAGACTACAACATATCCTGGAAAATCTTTTTTTTTTTAAAGCTGCATCATATAATAACATTTCAAAAAGATGTAATTTATATATAACAGAAAAATATATGATACTATGCAAACCACAATTAGCAACCCTAAACACTAGGATAGAAATTGTTAACAATTGCAGACACACAATGGAAGTTCCTATCAGCGAACAGAAATAAAAAAAAAACATGAAAAAAAACACTGACCGCACGTGATGGCAGACAGCGAACACGTTATATATATATATATATATATATATATATATATATATATATATATATGCTGAACAATTAAGTAGTGGGGGCAAAAAAAAGTGCAGGTTACAATTCTTCCATCATTGTAGTAATGATCTGGCAAAGATTTGAAATTGAAAATAAAAATGAAGATGAAGGTAATGGAAAACGTATATCGTAACTATGAAAACCCTTCACTAGCTGCATGAGGAAACTATCGCAATCCCTCTCGAAGGCAGATCTATATGTATAAATTTGTGTGTGTGTGTGTGTGTGTGTGTGTGTGTGTGTGTTTTCTGGATTTGTGTGAACGAAATTCTCGCTTCACTCTCACACAACGTTCATACAGTTCAGTTATATTTATTTTTGTGTCACAAATCTTAAATAAATGTCAGCGAACCGCCCAGAGAAACGTGGACAAACGAGTCACACAACAAAACACAACGCCTTTCGACCTCTTAGGTCTTCTTCAGGTAAGACAAAACACAAACGCCCTTTCGAACTCTTAGGTCTTCTTCAGGTGAAACAAAAAACGAATAAAATAACAAAAAAAGCACTTAGCTTTGATCGCTTCAGATCGCTTCAGAGTTGAGCGCAAGGGAGAAGGCGTTGATTTAGGATACCTATCTTTTTTATAACATTCTTATTTCTAAAACGTAAAACAAAACGTCAAAATGGATTGAATAGTAATTAAAAACATTCAAGGACGTATGAATCAGTGTAGTTGTTTCTTAGTTTTTGTAGAAAATATATCAGTGACTGTCACTTTTTGTTAAAATGAATCGTATTGGATAAAAAAGCTGAAGATTTGTTTGTACCTTTGTTCATTTCGGGGGGAAAAAAAAAAAGAAGATGGCAATTTTACTAGTTACCATTTCGTCACACTTCTCTTGATATATTGTCCCAAGCAGCAGCAGAGAGAATATCTCTGTTGGCATGATTATGGTCATTTTTTGTGTGTAAATGAATGATCTTAAACTTAGGGCAGCGATCAGTTTCTCGTCGTCAATATTGGAAAGAAAGATAACAAAGCGTAAAAAATCAAGGGAAAAGTTTGGTCCCTTCACCCAGACGATTGGGGAAAGTACGGTTTGCACGACTGTCAAGATCACGGCTCTAAGCATAGGGTCGGGTCGGGTGCACTATGCACAGCTTTGACCGTCACCAGTAAGCTGGAATAGAGAAGAACCGGAGCAATTTTTTTTTCTCCTGAATGGACGGCGCACGGCCGGGGCCGGGTTCACTATGCACACAGCCTAAACGAAACTGCTTCAGAGTGCTCGCTGCTGTAGACGTGTGGGGTTCGTTGAAGTGTGGAAACAGTGCCCTCTGACCTTAGCTTTTTAAGGCCAGGAGAGAAACCCATACAACATTGTGTTGCATGTCGTTATTTTGGCACGAACCGCTGCTTCGCGATGCACGGATGGGATGGACATAGGTCAGACCGGAAACACGCGCTGCACACCTAGTTCTGACATAGTGTAGGAAGGAGTGAGGAAGACAAGAGAGGACGTTGGGAGAGAGGAAGGATGGGGGGAGCTTAACTTATCTGATGTGCTCTCATAATTAGAACCGTAGTACTAAAAACAGAAAAGTAATGTTAGACTATGATATACACACACCTCAACAAACGTTATAGACCAACAAGTGAAATGAGGCTCACTTTTCCAACTTCCAAAACTGGTTTTTGTCTGGCAATGCCTAAGCACGTGACAGGGCTGTTATGACATAGGCAGCTACCCCTTACCAATGTTAAAGGCTGACACACGCAGACTAAAACAGAACGTTTTTACGAAATTTATTTTTGACAACATCACTTGATTTTTGAACAGTGCCTTTAACTTATGATGAAGTCGGTGCCCAGCCCAGTGCAACAGAAACAGAGACGACACAGGGGGGTGTAACTCACCAGGGTGAAGTCGACGGCAGAGTCGACGGCCGGGTGGTCAAGGCTGCTGTCAGGAAGATGGAGAGAGAAGGGGAAGACACGTCGTTCCTCGGGCAAGGCGAAATCTGAACTGACAGAAGATTGATTCGACGTCTGGTTACAGGTGCCTTCTCTCAGGTGCTTTACACACACACACACACACGCACACACACACACACACACACACACACACACACACACACAGAGGGAGAGAGAGAGAGAGCAGCTGTGTGTGTGAACATTACACACACACACACACACACACACACACACACACACACACACACACACACACACACAGAGAGAGAGAGAGAGAGAGAGAGCAGCTGTGTGTGTGAACATTACACACACACACACACACACACACACACACACACACACACACACACACACACACAACACGCACGCACGCACGCACGCACACACGCACATACACACATACCCTCACACATACACACACACATACACACATACGCGCATGCGCGCGCGCGCGCGCACACACACACACACACACACACACACACACACACACACACACACACAACACCACAACCACATACGCGCATGTCCTATGCGTCTGGTGACAGGTGGCGTCTCGCGTGTACATTACACACACACACACACACACACACACACACACACACACACACACACAGAGATAGAGAGAGAGAGAGAGAGAGAGAGAGAGAGAGAGAGAGAAACCTGCCAAGTAACCATTGTCACAGCTGGTTTATTTGGCTGATGCAAAAGGCTTTGCAAACAACCAAAGAAAAAATTGAGCCTCTCTCTCTCTCTCTCTCTCTCTCTCTCTCTCTCTCTCTCTCTCTCTCTCTCTCTCTCACACACACACACACACACACACACACAACACACACACACACACACACACACACACATCACCATAATATTTATCATCCTCTCCAGAGAAAAACCCAAATGAACTTTTCACCATCCTGATGAACAGGTTCCTGTACTGAAGCAAATCATCTAGCAATTAACCTATCTTATCCCCTCTCTCTACACCCTCTTAAAAAAAGTGCTAAGTTTATGTTCGTTACAAGCAGACAAAACACACCACAGCATGAAAACGTGTGCACTGGGATTAAAATTTGATGGCAAACCATGCGAGGAGGTTGAACTTTTTACTCACTACTTGGTCTCACTATTGATAACAATCTATCATGGTCCAAATACATCCCTGAACTCTGCAAAAAAAATTAAAAAAAGTAAAAAACTTAACAGAATAAGATCATCTTTTTTTACCAGCATAAACGTGACCTTTTCTACCATGCTTGCATTCAACCAGACACAGATTATCGATCAATATACTGGGATGTTGTGAGTGGCAAGTGTTGAAAGCAACTCTAAAAGTTTGTATGTGTTTGTATATTTAAATTCCTTCTCAGACTTTCTTCTCTGAAGATTTCAGATTTCTGGATGTTTTCCCTTTTAGTGTTAAACGCCGCGTCAATAAAGTCGTTTTTACATGTACAAAGTCATGGTTAACTTAAAAACATCTAACCTTCCAGAAAGTTCCAAGAAATTGATATCCGTAGCAAACTATATATATATATATATATATATAAACATCCAAACAAAGAAGTAAACAACAATCACATAGAATCTTTCCCATATATTCAAACCTTATGGCCTTCCTCAAGGGACTTTAATGCTGAATTGCATGTAGCAGCCTCCGTTCACACTTTTTTTTAAAAACAGTTCACCACAGTTCCAATGTTTAGAGAAAATACAACGGTGGAAGGGTAGTAAGCTACGGGGAACACGAGAAAATAGGGGTAGGAAAGACAGAGGGAGAAAGAGAGAGAGCGAGAGAGAGAGAAAGAGAAACCGCTTGCGCGCACAAGAGAGAGAGGGCGAGGGGGAAGGGGGGAGGTTGTTGGACGGGAAAGGGCTAAAAAAAAAAAAAAAAAAAAAAAAAAAAAAAAAAAACACATACAGATATGTTAAAAAACATAAATGAGAATGTATCCTGCCACATAATCAATATAGTCTGTTACCCACTATTTACTTCTACGGTCATATCGAAAAGGAGGGGGAGGCGGAGCGGGAATGAAAGGAGTAAGCGGGGGGGGGGGGGGGGGGGAAGAGAGAGAGAGAGGGATAGAGCGGCACAGGGTAGGGGGGTGGGGGGGGAAAAAGAGAGGAAAGAGCAGGTAGGCAAAAAGACAGAGGTACGAAGAGGGACGTGGCGGGGGGGGGGGGGGGGGGGGGGGGGGGGGAAGGGGGGGGGGGTTGTTGTTGTGTGTTTGGAAGGGGGGGGGGAAGGGCGGGGGTTAAGAATAGGCATTGAGAGAGAGAGAGAGAGTGAGAGAGAGAGAGAAAGAGTGAGAGAGAGGAGAGAGAGGGAGAGAGAGATGGAGAGAGGATGGAAGTAGGGGGTTAACAGACTGGAATCCAGGTAGCCAAACATGGCAGAGAGTGAGAGAGAGTCAGAGAGAGAGAAAGAATGAGGGGAAAAAAAAAAAAAGTGGGGTGTTTGAAAAGGTGAGGGAGGAGGGGGGGGGGGTTGCACGCTGCCACGGTGGGAAAAAAAAAAAAAAAAAAAAAAAAAAAAAAAAAAAAAAAAGGGGGGGGGGGTTGTTTGGGGTGGGGGAGGGGGCTGGAAGGTAATATAACAAAACGAGAAGAGATAAAAAGTGCATTGCAAGACAATAAGTCTGATAACACTTTCCACACCAAATAAGAGATGCCCAATAGGACGGAAAGGCATAAAAATAGTGTACAGATATAAAAATTAACATATCGAATAGAAACCAAATCTCCCCACTCATCCCTCTCCATCCCTCTCCATATATATATATTCTCCATCAACCTCAGACTGATCTTAAAGTGACTGTGGTGGTATAGTGAGGAAACGACATGTAGGAAAACATAAAACATAAAAACACAAATCCATCGTACTTTCTTTTATAATGCATAGCATTAGTATCTAAGGGAACAGTTATGAACACATTTTCAAACGTGTATTTAAAGATCATTTGAAGGGTGATATTGTATTTTGCCTATTTTGCCTCCAGTGATTTTGCATATACAGTGCCCTTTGCATGCATGTGCATGTGTGTGTGTGTGTGTGCGCGCGCGCGCGCGCGCGTGTGTGTGTGTGTATGTGTGTGTGTGTGTGTGTGTGTGTGTGTGTGTGTGTGTGTGTGTGTGTGTGTGTGTGTGTCAGACAGGAGTATCCCTCGCCAACCCCCGAGACATCGTGCGCGACTCAATCAGCGACTGGACACACCATGGCCATTGCAACAGAAGACATCCACAAGACTTGTGATGGAGAGATGACCGACCAGTTAAGTCCCTGTCCGCTGAAGTTATACCCAACAGCACACTTTCTTATGAAGTGAAAAAAAGCCTGTTAGAATCATGAAAAGGACAACTGAATCAAATTTGGCGAGCCCACAGACAAGGTCTGTGAATTAAAACACATTCACTGTAATCATGACCGCCGCCAGAACGTAGACTGAGTCACCAAATGCATTCAAAGTGGCAGCAAACAGAAAACACCAGGAGACAGAAGGGACAACTACAAGCCCTACTAGAGCCATGCTGTCAAGAGCCTTCATGACCAACTCACAACCGCAAGAGTGGCAACATTCAGAAACCAGGCCATACATGCTTACAATAAAGCCGGGGCAGCTTTTAAGTGGAAAAGTGCAAACAAACAAGAACATCGTGGCACGAGAACACATCTTTGACGACGATGGAGAGTGACACCACAAAGCTCTGAAGACTAACAATGTCTCTGAATGACCACTGCCAGCTTTCTCCAACAGCAACACATCTGAAGTAAAATGGACTGATGTTCATAGGGAGGAAGGCTGCATCTCTGTTAGCAGAAAACTTCATAGATTATAGATCTGCAAGATGTCCCTCTGAACGAAAAATGACACTCATGTCAGAAGGAACTCTGAAGAGGAGCTTAGACAGCAAATGTCATCAGCTGTAATGACTTCAGACTTTACCACCCAAGAGCTGAACCGTGCGATCGGACAGCCAAAACAAACAAACAAACAACAACAACAAATTTCCAGGAAATTTGTTTCACCTCACCAAGCAGAAGTTACTGGACATTTTCAACTTTTTCTGGAACTCTGGTGAATTTCCAAGTCGTTGGAAAGAAGCGATGATAACGTCCATCCTGAAGAAGGAAATGGACAGGCACGAAAAGACCAGCTATCGCCTCAGTCCTCCTGGCTTTCTTGGTAAGACCATGAAGCAAATGATCAATAGGCGACTCCAAATTCATCTCAAGTATCGCCTCATAAGCTCTACACAATCAGTCTTCAGCTGGCATGGAAGCACAGTGGACCAGAAGAGTTCCCAACTCTAGACATTGAAACTGGCTTCCATCAGGGAAATGAAAACCATTGCTGGCTTCGTCGACCTGACAAAGGCTTTTGACAATGTGTGGGAAGAAGGCCTCCTCCTGAAGGTCTTCAATAGGAAAGTCACATATCCAACAACATATACATCTGGAACCCGTCTTAAAGATCAGCTTGCGCAACGCTGGATGGTCAGGTGAGCACGATAGTGAAGATCTTGGAGGGTGTACCACAAGGTGAGACAAATTTACTATTTCTCGAGAGTCTTCATGGGTCTGACTGACGACATTGCTGATCAGCTGTCCACCCAAATCTTCGTGACTCTACATGCTGACTACCAAGCAGCGTTGTCCAGAACAAGGAAGATCAACACAGCAGCACATATCATGCAGACAACAGTGAATCTAACTTGAGAACATGGCCACTGTCACTTAAAAGCTGAGGCCACGTGCTTGTCCTTCCCTCCCAAGAAAAAAGAGTTTAGCCTGCAGAGTGAAGGTCGGTACGTTCCGCAAGACAACTCAAACCCACCTTGGGTAACACTGCACACGAAACTTACTTCGTCTTCTCACATTAACATGATGCACAGAAACGTAATCAAGAAGGCCATCTGGCGGATACCAAGTGGGGCCAACATGAAGATTCTGACTACGCTACACAGAGGATCTGTCAGACCCCACCTGGAATACGTATCCACCTCCTGGTGTACAGCAGCAAGAGCAGATTATCTGGACAAGGCGCGTCCAAGTCATCACAGACAGCATAGAGATAGACAACACACTTAGCATAAAAAACAGACAACACACTTAGCATTAAAACAGACAACACACTTAATATAAAAACAGACAACACAGACAGCACAAAAACAGCGCCCATGGCCGCAATGGAGGGATGGAGGGCCTGTGATCACTCCAACAGACAAACAAGGAACTCCTGACGAGAGGTGAGAAAAACAAAGAGGCTTCAATTCCACCCTCTACACGCCCTGGCTCTAAGTTTCTGACCAAGATCAACATCAAACAGCAAAGTTCAGGTCACCTGGTAAAGACCCTTTAAAAAATGAAAGTTTTGTTTGTTTAAAAGAACCATTAGGTAGCCATCAGTATGTATTCAGTTACTGGTTTAATGTGTACCCGTCTGTTTTGACTGTTTGCCCTCTTTGCACGTTCATTAATTTGTCCTTAATTACACATGTTATTGTACATCTCTCTCTTCATTTTATAGAAGCTGTATTTATGTAATGCTTGCCATGAGTGCACATATGTGCGCACACACACACACACACACACACACACACACACACACACACACACACACAGAGAGAGAGAGAGAGAGAGAGAGAGAGAACACACACGCACACACATGCACACATACATATCCCCATAAACTACGTTTTTTTGATTGTTTTGTTTCCAAACAATACAAATAAATAAGAATATGACCAGAAGCATCTATCAAAAAAGAAAAGAAGTATACAGTGTAGTAAACATAGCTGAATGAACGTGTCAGTGCAATATACCATAAGACATGGATAAACCCAGACGCTTTCTATCAAACGCTAAAACATTTAGACCAGCAAGCAGATGGCCAAATATTAAAAATATGCACAATGCATTGTGAGTGTAAGTCAGTTTCAGAAAAATGTAATTACAGTGAGAAAAAATATAGGATGAAGGCCCTACTGTTAAACAAAAAAAATATAGGATGAAGGCCCTACTGTTAAACAAAAATATAGGATGGAGGCCCTACTGTTAAACACAAAAAATATAGGATGGAGGCCCTACTGTTAAACAAAAATATATAGGATGGAGGCCCTACTGTTAAACAAAAAAAGATAGGATGGAGGCCCTACTGTTAAACAAAAAAATATAGGATGGAGGTCCTACTGTTAAACAAAAAATATAGGATGGAGGCCCTACTGTTAAACAAAAAATAGGATGGAGGCCTACTGTTAAACAAAAAATATAGGATGGAGGCCCTACTGTTAAACAAAAAAAATATAGGATGGAGGCCCTACTGTTAAACAAAAAATATAGGATGGAGGCCCTACTGTTAAACAAAAAAAATAGGATGGAGGCCCTACTGTTAAACAAAAAATATAGGATGGATGGAGGCCCTACTGTTAAACAAAAAAATATAGGATGGAGGCCCTACTGTTAACAAAAAATATAGGATGGAGGCCCTACTGTTAAACAAAAAAGATAGGATGGAGGCCCTACTGTTAAACAAAAAATATAGGATGGAGGCCCTACTGTTAAACAAAAAATATAGGATGGAGGCCCTACTGTTAAACAAAAAAGATAGGATGGAGGCCCTACTGTTAAACAAAAAATATAGGATGGAGGCCCTACTGTTAAACAAAAAATAGGAGGAGGGAGGCCCTACTGTTAAAAAAAAAAATATAGGATGGAGGCCCTACTGTTAAACAAAAAAATATAGGATGGAGGCCCTACTGTTAAACAAAAAAGATAGGATGGAGGCCCTACTGTTAAACAAAAAAGATGGAAGGAGGCCCTACTGTTAAACAAAAATGGAACGAAAGGAAAAAGTAAAGGGAGAGTGGAGGATGGAAGGCCCACAAGAAAGAAAGGGGGAGAGAGAGAGAGGGGGGGGGGAGGAGGGAGGGAGAGTGAGAACAATAACTTGTGGCAACTTGTTTACGTTTTGCATTTGAAATGTAGGCCTAAGTGGAAAAAAAAATGAGAGAGAGAGAGAGAGAGAGAGAGAGAGAGAGAGAGAGAGAGAGAGAGAGAGAGAGAGAGAGAGAGAGCAATAAACTTGTGGCTACTGGTTTACTTTCTGGATTTGAAATATTAATGAAAAAAAATGAAACAGCAGATGTCACCCTAAATATACAATCGACTGTGCCTAGTTCGTAAACCGGAAAGTCTGTGCGTAGGTGTCTGTGCGTTCGCAAGCCTGTGTGTAGGTGTCTGTGCATGCGCGCGTATGTGTACGTACATGTGTGTGTTGTGTGTGTGTGTGTGTGTGTGTGTGTGTGTGTGTGTGTGTGTGTGTGTGTGTGTAGGTGTCTGTGCACGCGCGCGTATGTGTACGTACATGTGTGTGTGTGTGTGTGTGTGTGTGTGGTGTGTGTGTGTGTGTGTGTGTGTGTGTGTGTGTGTGTGTGTGTGTGCAGATGTTTATGAGTGTGAGAAAGACAGTAGAAGAGGAAGGGAGAGACGGAGGAGGAGAAAGAAAAAGAGAGGCGTGGTCAAGAACAACGAACTAACAATTTTATTTCAGGGAAAGGAATAATCACATAGTCAGTGACTTTTTCAACCAGGCCTCAAAAAAAGGACATATCTGCAAAAAACATGAAAACAAATCATCGAACAAATCTGCATACAAAGACAGCCCACAATGAATACATGACAATTCACGATGAATGAAACAATACACTTTTCGAGGAAGAGAGTGGAGCAGGAAGGAACAGTAATGGGATGGGGAGGAACTGACAGAGAAAATGAGGAGGGGGGGGGTGACACAGAGAGAGAGAGAGAGAGAGAGAGAGAGAGAGAGAGAGAGAGAGCGTGCATCTTCGTGTCTATGTGCATACTTGTGTGTGTGTGTGTGTGTGTGTGTGTGTGTGTCTGTGTGTCTGTGTGTCTGTGTCTGTGTCTCTATGTGTGTGTGTGTCTGTGAAGAACATTTATTTACAGTTAGCCTCTATGGTCCTAATTGAAATGATGACACTTTTAGGTTTTGTGGACATAAGGAGGAGAGATGTAAATTCAAAAATGAGACGGTATACATGGCGTAGAACCACCCCTCTCATGCAAGGTAGATTGGATTATTTCCTGATTACTAATAATCTGTCTTCTTGTGTGAAGGGTGTTGAAATTTAGGTATGCTACAGAACAGATCATTCTATTCTACTCAAGCAAAACCTAAATAAACTACTTTTGCACAAAGTCTGTTCCTACAAAATTAAGGGCAATCAGAAGAATGGAAATGGGAACAGTGAGTGCAGGCGGAAAATCGAGCGAGCGAGAGAAGCATCTCGACGTGCTACGGAAGATCCAGAGGAAAGGGGCCAGAGGCAGGCGGAAAATCGGGCGAGAGACGCATCTCGGCGTGCTAGGGAAGATCCAGAGGAAAGGAACCAGAGACGGGAAGCAGACCGTGTCCGGGGTGCATCTCAGCGTGCCCGGGAAGAACCACATGAGACGCAAGCACGGCAGCAAACAAACGGGAGACCACGAGCCAATGTTAATGCTGCAAAAAAACATTGCGTGGCTAAAAGCACCCTTTTCTACAAGGTTAAGGGCAATAAGAAGAATGGGAATGGGAACAGTGAGTGTTCCACCCCCCCCCCCCCCCCCCAATCCCATTCTTCAAAAGTCAAAAATATATATAGATGTATAATCAATTCACACAATTATTCCTCGAAAAAAAAGATTTTGATTAAGAAAAGAAACAAAAAAATTAATGAGATCCTATTTCCCACATTATCCAAAATTTTTAGTCTCCCAAATAGGTGAAATGACGTAAAATATTAGACGTCAAACTTCTTTTTCCATTGCAATTTCGTAATTAATGCAATTCCAAAATATGTGCGTGTGTCATATACGTTGCACCACGATCTCCACCAAGAATGCCACCGAAGCGCTCTTCTATTGGGCGCCAAACTACAGGAGCAAAGAGGGCCAGACGTAACAGGTTTGGGGCATGCATGTGTGAAAATAATAGAATGTAGGAGAGAGAGAGAGAGAGAGAGAGAGAGAGAGAGAGAGAGAGAGAGAGAGAGAGAGAATGTGTATTTGGGGGGGGGGGGGGGGCGTGGGAAAATGGGTGGGGGGATTGACTGTCAATCAAAACAATTAATACATGTTTGCCATCAAGTGAGTATCACAAAGAATGTTCATATCCCTGGCAACGCGGGGTGCCCCTGCTAGCATATATATATATATATATGCATATGTGGATGTGTCTGGATAGATAGGTAGATAGTCGGAAAAAATAGATAGGTGTGTGTGTGTATACGCGCGCGCGCGTATGTGTGCGTGTGTGTGTGCGCGCGCACGTGCGCGCGAAAATTATAGCATTTGCAAGATGAATGATCATGAGAGAGAGAGAGAGTGAGAGGGTTGAATCCCTTTCAATCTCTTCTGATGTTCTTAAGCTTGGACGGGCCATGATGGCCACAAAAACAGAAAGTGTAGCACCTCTTGACATGATATTTTTAGTGGAGCATTCCAAACTGAAGAGTAGCATTCTAATGTGAGACAACAAGCCACACTACTCATCAGCAGTATCAGTCGCACGTTGCTTGGCGTACGACACGACAGCGGCCTGAGTAAACAGAAATTCCGATTGCGATCGCGTGGTGTTGATTTGACGATTCAAAAATTTGAAAGAAAATGGCCTACGACAAAACTAACTGATACGGTGATAAAGTCGTGATCCTTTTTTGCAAATTTTCTTCTGTTTTTTCTTCCTTGCTTCACTGAACGTGTCCACTTTCTAACCACAAAAAAAAAAAAAAAGGAAAAGAAAAGAATTAAAGAAAGACTTTTCGTTTTTCGTTTTGTGCATCATCACAAAGTGTGTTGCAGCGCAGCATTGTCAACAAACTCCTGGCATGCCGCGCCAAACCATAGCAGCTGGCAGCTCAGCCCAGCCCTCTTACCTTACCTGTAACGTGTTTGGGGATCAACTGTGGAAATGGAGCTTTTACGCTGTTGGTGGTGGTGATGGTTCGTGACTCACACGCATAAAGAAATGTGACTACGTAAGCATACAGTTTTCGTCGTTCTTATGTGTTTGCAGTAGTGCATGTATGCGTGTATATGTGTGTCCATAGGAAACTTTAACATTGGCGTTTTCTCAACAAATGAAAAGAAACTTATGTCACCCAACTTAGCGAAATAATCAAAATTGTTGAGACCTCTCCAATCACCGGCTGCCATTGTGCAGTAGTTAGGGACATGGATTCCAGAGTGGGAGGTTGTGAGTTCGATTCTCGTTAGAGTTATTAATTTGCGAGATTTTTTTTCTGGTCTTGATTTGCTCCAACACAGAGTCGTTTGCTACGAACACTAAATCAAAAAAAGCGAAACAAACAAAACTGATGCCATACAGTTGAGTTTCATTCACTTAACGGATATGTCTCTGAGGGTGTTGCTCAGGTTCCCTGACCAACACTGCAGGTGTTTGCATCTCTCAAGCCTGCTGGAAGCCAAGATGTATTTGGAAAATAGGCATAGAATAACGGCCCCATCATGCAGTCAAGCACCATAGCATGAGCCATCATCTTCTTCAACATCCTCGTCTGGCTATTATGATGACGTCAGCTTTGATTTCCCCTCCAAGACTACACCCTTGTCAGTTGATAAGTGCGTGTTGCGGTTGCCGGTGCTGGCAAGTGAATGAGGAGTATCAAAGGATGGACATGAGCCTTCCAGGGGAGGGCACTCATTCACGCTGGCTCTACAATCAAGTATTGTTGTCGATAAGGGGCTTAGTAGGTGGGATATTGCGCATGTCGGATTATAATAGGCACCACTGAACATGACTAAACAGAGTTGGTAACAGTGCAGTGTCTTCTCTGGAGGGCTGTCTTATGACGACTCGCCAAGTACTGCTCCATGTGGATGAGCAGAGCCAGGACAGCAGCAGGACAAGCCAGGGTCTGGTCTGACTGTGATCAGGGAGCCACGAAATGAGCGGCGTAGTTGTAATACCAATAGAGTGGTAGAGAAGATAAGATAGAAAAATAGAAAGACCTTTCCAATAATCCCCTGTAATGTCAAACACAGATTAGCAGCCATTGCAACTTAAATCGCGATGGCCACGAATCTATGATTAACATTTTCAGAAATATTTTAATATGAAATGGATTTTCTGTTCCTCAAGACTGCAGGATAGTTTATGGGTGGTGACATTAATTTCATGAAAATGTTGTCAGCCGTAGCCAACAGTCCTAATGGACCTTTAAATGTGATGTCTGCCCAGCACAGGGGCATATACAGATAAACCTTCTAATGAGTATGTCAACTGACTTACACATTTACCGAAATATACCTTGGTGAATACACTAAGTGAAGCTTTTTCTTTGCAGTGAATCAAGCAAGTGAAATCTGTTTTTAAAAAAAGTAATAGAACAGTGTTTTTTGCTCTAAAAGATGTTTACACTGAACAAAAAGTCACAGAAATGCATTTTTTAATAATAGCCAAGATGACCGAAATTAAACGCTAATCTGTCTGGTTGAGCTGGAAATGCAGGAACCAAGTAAAAGAAATCGGCATCTGTATGACGTAGAATAAGCCTCATGTATGATGTCCACTTCGCTCCAAAGTCATTTAGATATCAAACTCCAGTTTCCTCATTCTGATTTTGAAGTTCAATCATATACTGATCATCTTTAGGCCCCATGGTCATAGGTAGACTCAATTAGAATTCTTTTTAAATTTTTCAAATGTCTGCCTGTTGCTGCATTTTTTTTCTTTAACATAGAAATTGATGTTGTGTCGCATTCAATTTGTTCGGCGTTGTTTCTAACCAGCTTTGCTCTGAGCATCTTTGGCATCCCATAGAGATGGTGCCTGGGGCTGGTTTCCTGCCTGTTTGGCCGGAAATAATATATGTAGTAGCTGAAGATCAAAAGACTGTAGGAAATGCATTCAGGTTTGGTGTGCCCCAGGGCTCCATGCTTGGCTCTGTACTATTCATTATGTGCACAACTCCTCTCACTGGTAGAGCTCAGAAACGTTCAGAAACAAAATGTTCGCTGATGGCACACAAGTCCATCACTTTTTATCATCTGAGAACTACAAAGAACTAGCTGAAAACACTTCAAGAATGCTTTAAAGAAGTCAAAGTGCGGTTGAAACAGAACAACTGAATATCAATGATGATAAAACAAAGGTTATTAGATTATCTAATGGCACTTCATCGGCAATGTTCCATCTCTTCCGATAACGATTTCATTAAACAACATTATCATTGAATTTCCTCACACAGTTCGAAATCTTGGCTACCCATTCAATAATGATCTGACAATAAAACAACATGTTATGAAACTATTTCAAGTAGCATAGTTTGAGATCAGACGCATCAGTTCCAATCGCCACTATCGAATAGCTGACGCAGCCAAAAAGCTAGTAAGCTCTTCCTCCTGTCTAGACTGGACTACTGTATTACCTGATAGCTAACCGTCTTTTGACACTCACAAAACCACCCCTAACAGGTCCACGATGCTGCAGCCAAGGAGGACGAGAGCTCTTTGTGAGGGAGAACTCTGATGGACAGGAAGGACAGCCACTGACCAGAACGTATGAATGTTGGTCATGAACTGTCTTGCTACGATACTGACCTTGTGAGCTTCAGCGGGACACTTGTTCAGAGACTGGTCAACTTTCTAAGTGGTGTAGGTTCCACTTTGTTCTGGAGAGGAAAGGCCAGAGATGAGCCACGAGAGGCTGCTGTTGGATTTGTCATTCAGTCGTCGCTAGTCAGTCAGCTGGAATCACTAGAGGATTAACAACTGGCTTATGACCACTACTCGCTGGTGGCTCCTTTTGGACACTTATCTGTGCAAACTACCTCTACCATGGTTTACCATGATGAAGCCAAGGAGGCCTTCCATCAAGATCTCAGCAGTATCCTCCATTCAACACCACAAACAGACAAACTGCTCCTTCTTGGTGATTCTAAAGCTCGCTTTGGATGCCACCACCCGGCTTGGCCCAGTGCCTTAGGTCTGCATGGTCACGGTCAGGATAATTCCAGTGGACCTCAACCACCCAGCTTGGCCAAGTGTCTTCTTGGCGATTCTAACGCGCTCTTTGGAAGCCACCAGCCTGCTTGGCCAGTGTCTTAGGTCTGCATGGTCACGGTCAGGAAAACTCCAATGGACTTCTGCTCACCTTTTGTGCTGAACAGGGCCTCGTCATCATCACCTTTCTCATAAAGCTCCAAGATATCCATGAGGTTATGTGGATGAACCCAAGATCAAAACACTGGCACTGGATAGACCACATCATCAAAAGGCGCTGAGACGTTCAAGATATCAGCATTACCAAGGCTACAAAGGGAGCGGACAGCTGTCTTGCAAAGATCTTTGCCCAGGCAGCTAGGACCCCTAAGGCAAAGTGGTGCGCATTCAGAGACGTGGTCTACAACACTGCAAACCAGACTCTAGCACACCCCAAGAGGAAACATCAGGACTGGTTTGACAGAAATGATGCAGAGATTGCAGAACTACTCAAACTGAAACGTGAAGCACACGCAGCGCGGCTTGGTGACAGATAATCTCAGTCAAAAACACAATCATTTTAAGCATGTATGCAGCGAAGTCCAATCCAAGGTCAGGAATATGGACAGTTTGTGAGCAGCTAAGGCGGATGTACTACAGGGGCAATGCTGACCAAAATGCTACTAAGCCTTTCTTCTAAAGGGTTCAAACAGACTAAGACTATGGTCCATCTTGAAATGCAATGACTCCAATTCGATCCTCTAAAGGTACACTCCTGACAAAGAAGGGAGACATACGGCAGCGCTGGGACAGCCCATTTCATCCAACTCCTCAACAGACCTTTTCGTATAATAAAAAGTCATCCAGAACATGTCACAACACCCAGTATTTGACTCCATGGACGAACCTCCGATGCTGGAGGAAACAATGAAAGCCCATCAACCAGATACAAACAGAGAAAACTCCGGGACCTGATGGGATTCCTTCAGAAATGTTCAAGTAAAGTAGTGACATCCTCGCTCTAGAAATTCACTGACCTACTTCGACACTTCTGGAAGTGTGGCACTCTGTCTCAGGACGTCGAGGATGCTAAACGTCATCCACCTGCACAAAAACAAGGGTGACAAGAGCGCATGTGACAACCACAGGGGAATATTCCTACTCAGCATCACGGACAAGACTTTAGCGAGGATCCTGCTGAACAGAATCACACAGATGCCGATTGATGATGTGGTTCCAGAGAGCCAGAGGCAAACACGACACAGCAGATATGATTTTCACTGTCAGACAATGACAAGAAAAGAGCTTAGAACAGCATCACAACTTGTTCCTCCACTTTGTTGACCCCAATAAGGCTTTTGACACAGCGACCACACCAGGTTTATTGTCCATTCTATCCACACCAGGCTGCTCCCTTTGCCATGGTGAGGTCCTGTCACGACAGCATGATTGCCACAGTTGTGAAAATGGAGATTGTCTGAACTGCTTCCGGTCACAAATGGAAGCAAGATATGTCCTGGCACCGGCACTCTTCAATTTGCTTTTTGCAACTATGCTTGCATCAGCTTTTTCCCGCACTGCAGCAGGTATTACCATACGCTATCGTATGGATGGACGTCTTTTCTTATTGCAGCGCCTGAAAGCTGAAACTGAAATCCTTAAGGCAATCATTCGCGACCTGCTTTTTGCAGATGATTGTGCCTGCCCACATAGAAAAGATGTACAGCATACTATAGAATGCTCCATCAGCCGCAAGAAAACTGACGTAATGATGCAAACAGCACCTGCAATCACACATCCGGAATCTTCTCTTACAAGCCAAGGCACTGAGCTGAATAATGTGGACAGTTTCACATAGTGTGCAGGTGCTTCTCCTCATCAGGACGCCTTGACAATGAGTCGTATTGCAAAGGCCAGCACTTGCTTTGGTCGGCTGCCGACAAATGTGATAGGAACGAGACTTAAAGCGTTGCGCGCGCGCGCGCGCGCGCGCGTGTGTGTGTGTGTGTGTGTGTGTGTGTGTGTGTGTGTACGTGTGTACGTGTGCACGCGCGCGCGGGAGTGTGTGTGTGTGTGTAAGCCGATGTGCATGGAAATGCGCCTTGCGAGTGTTGTGCCAAAAGCATAATTAGTTATGAACCAACTTGCCAGGTCTAAAGGTGATGTACCAGCATAGTTCGGTGTTGAAACAGAAGGAGTCAGAGCGACAGACAGACGATCTGAACGTGCCAACACAGTTCATGCCTTTCACCATGAGAGAGAGAGAGAGAGAGAGAGAGAGAGAGAGAGAGAGAGAGAGAGAGAGAGCAAGAGCGG
>JADBJO010004781.1:25031-27531 GCA_016801955.1 Conus betulinus | reverse complement strand
CGCTGAAGTCCGAGGGGTCTTCATAGGCCGAGTCGTGGGCCCTAACTGATTGGCACCAAATGCGCAGACTGGACAGCTCATAGCTTGGTGTGCTCGAAACTGGTCACTCTCGAAAGCTCACACAGCCTGTGCAGGACGAAGGGAAGAAGAGGAGGAAAAACACCCTGGCCCGTACCAGCGAAGGTAGGCCAGGCCGACAGCTGGTTTGAGGGGAGGGGGAGGGGGGCTTCATGTGTAGAGCTTACCAAAACCTCGCATGTGTGTGTTGTGTGGGTGTGTGGAGTGGGACTGGGGGTTGGGGTGAGGGGAGGGAAGGGGGCTTCGTGTGCACAGTTTACCAAAACGTCGGCATGTGTGTGTTGTGTGGGAGAAGGGTGGGCGTGCGGAGTGGGACTGGGGCTTGGGGGGGAGGGGAGGGGGAGGCACTGACGCGTTCATTCTGCTATCTTTACTACAATGCATACTTCTTTTCTTTTCTTTTTTGATAGATGCTTCTGGTCATATTCTTCTTTATTTGTATTGTTTGGAAACAAACCAATCACTAAAACATAGTTTGGCACACACCAACAATTGTTAGTTTGTTGTTCTTGCCCACTCCTCTCATTTTCTTTCCCCTCCGTCTCTCCCCCTCCTCTTCTACTGTCTTTCTCACACTCATAAACACCTGCACACACGCACACACACATACATGTACGTACACACACGCGCGCGTGCACAGACACCTACACACAGGCTTGCGAGCGCACACACACCTATGCACAGACTTGTAAGTTTACGAACTACGCACAGTCGATGGTATACTTAGGGTGACATCTGGTATATATATATTTTTTTTTAATTTTATATTTCAAATGCAAAACGGAAACAAGTTGCCATAAGTTATTGCTCTCTCTCTCTCTCTCTCTCTCTCTCTCTCTCTCTCTCTCTCTCTCTCTCTCTCTCTCTCTCTGATTATACAAATCTTAACGTCAATTACGTGCAAAATCGTCGTTTCCTTTTATCATCACATCAGTACACAACTAGAAAAGAGCAAGAACCAATCTGCATGGCCAGGCAAAGAAGGACTCCGAATCTGTCACCTTAATATCCAACATGCAATTAACAAGACATCAGATATATCAACACTGATTTGGAATCATGGTAAACCTTTTCATATCTTGGGACTCTCTGAATCCAGATTAGCTGCACACTTTAGCGACAATGATGTAACTATTTCAGGATACAACACAATCCGAAAGATCCTTCACTTGCAAAGAGACGGGTCTTCTTATCTACTTCAGCGAAACCCTTAGCTTCAAACGACTTTCTACACCTTGAAAGTAACGGTGTAGAATGTGTTTGGATAGAAGTTAAGCTGAAAAGAAACCCAACCCTTCCATTTTGGTTGGATTCTGTTACAGGAATCCAGCTGAAAGAGTAAACTGGGTCGACAAATTTATTACGATGATGGATGCAGTCTCGCTAGAATCCAAGGAAATCATTTTACTTGGAGACTTAACATAGACCTTCTGAAAGTACAAAACCAGTGGACGCAAACATTCAGTCTATTCAATCTGCATCAGCTCACTGAATCTCCAACGAGAGTCACACCAAACTCCAAGACACTTATCCACCATATTTATGTTTCAGATAAAATTAACATCTCCGAAGTCTGCGTCCCTATTCTAAACTGTAGTGATCATTATCCAGTGTGTGTCATATGGTCCAAAAAAGGAGTAAAAATTCCCAAAAACGGGACACAGGACAATGACCTACCATTGCTTTACAAGCTTTAACAAACCAAGACCTTCTACATGACTTGCTTAACTCAAATCTCTCTTCAGTTTTCAACATAACTAATCCAGATCTTGCAGTAGAATTTTGGATCAAAACATTTACTGAAATTTATGATAAACACGCCCCTGTAAAAACGATTAGAGTACGACATGATCCTGAACCGGCATGGTACACGAAAGAGTTACAGGAGGCAAGTTACCTTAGAGATATGCTTATACAGCATGGCTATGAAGAGGAATCTAGAAAACTGAGAAATGCAATAAATTCACAGAAGCACAGAGAAAAAAAACGAAATATTATCGAGAACTAATATCGTCAAACCAGAACCCCAAATTGCTATGGAGAGCTATTAACGAACTTACAAACAATCAATCCTCTTCAAAATCAACTGTAATTAAAGACATCTCTGTCGAACAGCTGAACACCCACTTTTGCACTATTGCCAATAAAATTGTCACGACAGATTCATCCAGATCAACGACCTTCAAAAACTGAAACAATATTGCCAAGATAAAAACATCAAGTCTGAACTTCATATTCCACCAATAACAGTTTTTGAAGTTTATCACTACCTAAGGCACCTAAAACAGTCAGGTAGCTGAAGGGTGGATGGCCTACATGGCAAAATCCTCAAACTATCAGCTCCAGCAATTACAGATACGTTAACATACGTCTTCAATTTATGCATCGACAAAAATCATGTTCCCGATAGTTTCAAAAAAGC
>JADBJO010004781.1:0-12500 GCA_016801955.1 Conus betulinus | reverse complement strand
ACACACACACACACACACACACAGAGCAAGCAGAGAGAGAGAGAGAGAGAGAGAGAGAGAGAGAGAGAGGGGGGGGGGAACAATTGCTTGGTGGAATGTCTCATCACCACACGGCTCTCACACTGCCATGAATCAGCGCTCTATACACGTGCTGGATCCTGGCCAGCTTATGAAAATGAACATCTTCTATGACAAAAAAGAATTCAAGAACGTGGGATGAACTGAAAGTTATATCAAACGGCACAAAGAGAATCACAACACACAAATGACACACAGTGTTAATTATATCCAGTTATGGAGTGTGGAAGAATGATAATCGGTAAAGCACAAGAACAGAATCCAGCAGCAGAAGAATCATGCGCACAGTACTCATTGTGCAGAGAGCTGCTGCACGTGCACTGCCGGCTTATCAGCACTCAGCAGTGAAGGTCACGCAGCCTCAGTTCATCACCCGCAGGGCAAGCCAAAAACTAAATCGCACGATTTTCATCTCAGCTGGATGCTGTGCACGAAACGTGCCAACACTATCTCTGAAAATATGCTACCGCACGATGATGACGTATCTATGGCACAAAACAGCTGAAATTGAGAAATCACCGTGACTTGTGATCATACACTGGACACGAAAAACGGTAGCCAGAGATGACTGAAGATGTTATTATCGACGCGGTGCACAACTGCACACGCATGTTGAAATAACCAACAACCGGCCGACACGAAAGGAGACACGACTCAAAAAGAAAATGGCCGACATCAACAAAAGCATGTGAATCACACATGCAGCCAATCCACCCATGCAGGCAACAGAGGGGTGATGAAATTGAACGAGTCACGGACGGCATAGACAGACTGGCCTCCGACAGAATGAACAAGCCAAGGATAAAACCCAGAAACTATATGTATCCTCCCCAACCAAAACAAACAGCGTTCGGTTCCAAATAAAACCACCAAGGAAACGGCACTATAAAAAATGGTACCTGAAGGACACAACACTGAAAACAAGGTGAAACCAAAGACTGGACCAAACAACGAGCTACACAGCAATAGCAAGCACAGAAAAATAGAACAACCCACCTGAGTGCTGCCAACCAGAGAAAACTGGAAAGGGATCAGTATCCTTGCTATCTGTATACATTGAAGTCTGTGTGCCCTGCAATACACAAACAAACACATCCTGCGTTCAAAGCAGAGCAGAAAAGGCCATCTGTGACATCCTCTTCTTCTTCCTTCTTTTCCTTTGTCGTACGATAATGCTTCAATTGAACTGTACCGGCGATGTTGATTAACAAACAGTTAATAAATAAAATACATAAATATTGCCGATTCAAGATATTCCATAGAATATTGAACACAAACTTGACATTGGTTGTTGATCTTCGACTGTCTATACAGCACTTTGCAGAATGCCTTAATCAATATCCTTTTTTTTGGCAATGTAGAAATGAAGATGTTGAATCTGTGACTTGATGAAGGTAGATAATGGAGAAATGGGAAACAAAATAACAACACCTGCAACAACAACAACAGTCTTGTATATTAACTTCAGCATGTCGAACATTATGCAGAATCGGTTTTCGTACTTTAAATTTAGTCTGACTCTGTTTACAAAAGCACTATCTTAAATACATTTCATTAATATTCAATCATTTATATTTTCCTTAGCGTAGGCATTCAGCGCAGGAACAGAACGAACAATACACAGATCACTAACATCGATCTGGACCTGATTCGTTCTTCCAATCTGCAAATAAAAGATAATGCTGGTAATCAACAAAAATATGTGAATATAAGATTTTAGTCAAATTAATCAATTGATTCAGTGTCGAGTCCAGATGAAGGAAATCTACCTACCCTGCGGAGTCCTATTATTGCTGCCCAACTGGTCCGCTGTCTTCAAGAGAAATAAATCCGTTAGATCTCACGCTTGTGTACTCCTAATCTCTTAGCGACGGATCCACTACTACAAAATTATGTAGTACTTGGCCCATTTCTTAGATAGATATTCAGCGTTAGAAAAGAAAAGAAACACCCGAAGGTGCTGGGGAGGACCCAGAGAAGCACTATCTCCAACTGCCTTTAGAGCAGTCCTGTACCATCCTTGGAGGCCTCCGCCGTGTTGACGATGGGTACAGGCGTTATAAACTAATCCGAATAAAGGATTTTCGGCGTTATAAACTAATCTGAAGAAAGGATCATTCTATTCATTTGAAAAGTTGATCAATGGACTTTAAACAGTATTATATTTTGTAATAGAGGACTATTTCTTGGATACAGAATATGGTCAGACTGCTGGCTGCTTAACGTAATGACGTCAAAATCACATTAAGAAATAAAAAGTTATCACAGTGACGAAAAGTTTGACACTCGCCCTCCCTCCTCCCTTCTTCTCCCTTTCCTTTCTTCTCTCTCTCCCCACCCTCCATCTCTCTCCTCCCTCCCCCTCTCCGTCCCTGTCTCTCTCCCTCTTTCTCTCTCTCCCTGCCTCCCCCCCCCCCCCCCTTCTCTTTCTTTCTCTCTCACACACTCGGTCTCTCCCCCTCTCCCTGTCCCTCCCTCTCTCCCTCTATTTCCACCCTTTCTCCCCCCTCTCTCTCCCTCTCCCTTTCTCTCCCTTCTTCTCTCTCCCTCCCTTCCTTTCTCTTTCCCCTCCCCCTCTAACCCTCTCCCTATCTCTCTGACTCAATTTTTCTCTCCTTCACTCTTTCCCTCTCCCTCCCCCTCCCTTCCCTCCTCCCTCCCTCCTCTCTCTCTCTCTCTCTCTCTCTCTCTCTCTCTCTCCCCTACCCTTTATCTCTCCCTTCTCCTCTCTCTCTCTCCCTCCTCTCTCTCTCTTTCTTCCTCTCTCTCTCCCTCCCTCTCTGTGTTTCCTTCTGTCTCTACCCCACCCTTCCTCCCTCCCTCTCCCTCCCTCTCTCTCTCTTTTGGCCTTCCTTCTTCATGTCTCCCACCTTTATTTTCTCTCTCTCCCTCTCTTTCTCCCTCTCTCTTTCTTCATCTTCTTTCTTTCTCCTTCCTTTCCTGCTCTCTCTTTCTACCTCCCTCTCTCTTTCTTTCTGCCTTCTCTCTTTCTCTCTCTCTCTCTCTCTCTCTCTCTCTCTCTCTCTCTCTCTCTCTTCTTATAGCGATACCCACACCACCATGTCTGGCAAAGTCTGTTCTACGTCTGTATTACCAGAACAGCAAACGCATTACCGTGACTCTCTATTTCACCAGGCAGAAAAACGGAACTTTGCTGTGTCAAGGAGCCGACTGTATCAAATGGGACAGGGAAGAATGTGAAGCTTTGAAAAACGATATCGCGACCCATTGCGTGGACCAAGACCCAAGTACATGAAGGAAAGTCCTCACATCAATTCCATTGACTTTCTTGGCAGATGACAGCGATATTCATTTTGCATCACCCGTGTGCATTGATGACGCAGTCAAAGTCCCTCTCCCCCCTTCTACTCCCTCCTCCCCAGAAAAGTTAAATGCATCTGACGATTGTGTGAGTGACATTTTGTCTGATTCTCCTTCTTCAGATGAAATTCTCACTCAGTCAACAGTACATGGAAATGACAGGCAAACATGTGCACACTTAAACACACAAACAAAAAGCAGTCAGTCTACTCCAAAGACAAGAAAACATAAACTCTCGAAAAGAATCCGTAGACGAGCACTCTGCTTCATTAAGCCCGCAGACAGTTCTGTGCATGACAAACTGTCTAGCATTGAAACAACTCTTGATGTTTTACTTATCCAACAGAAAGAACTTATGGACCAGTTTGTATCAAAGCTTGAAGATTCCAAAATTGCTATCAAAAATGAACTTAAGCTCCATTTTGATAACAAAACAAAGTCATTGGATTCACACATTCATGCTCTTGAAGCTTCCATTTCAAAACTGGACACGACCATTCAAAGTTTATCAAATGAAAATCATTCGTTAAAAACTCAAGTTGGCACTCTTTATTCTGATATTAAGCGATTAGCTAAGAAACCAACGTCCATGAGTGTTTGTATCCAGTGTGATGTCAATGATGTTAACTATCCAAGTGGCATTGCAAGGATAAGTGTTTCTACCCAGTATGACCCGTCTGATGTTGACTCTCCGGCAAACGCTGTGCTGTCAGAAAATATGTCCACACGCCGTAATTCTGAGATTGTGAAATGTCCCAGCTCCAATGTACAGGCACAACAGAACACAGTGTCTTTCCCTGTAGATACTGACTTATCTCCTGTTTCCTTTCCCAACACGCTCAGTGGTACAGCTCTTTCTCCTGATTTTACTAACATTGATATGGATAGCGCTTCCAAAATGATGTCTCCAAAAAAATGTGTTAAATCGAAATCATGTTTGCCAATGATTCCAACTCCAGTCCTTCATGTCCATCGACAGTCTTGATGCCTAACTTGCCAGTCCATAATCCTTTTGAGGTCCTAGCCAGTGAAGACCCATTAACTAATGCTGAAAAGAGCCAGCAGTCTCTGGCAAAAATAGAGGATAACGTTGAAGGCTTTTCACGAATACAGGGTTCTGTACAAAATGCAAGTTCAGATGAACCAAAGAAATCCCCGCGTCAGATTCTGGCTCGCATTAAAAATTCCAAACAGAACTTCATCCCTACTGATAGGCGATTCAGTCATCAGATACATAAACCCAAAGAGACTTCAGACCAACACAGACCCCTTATTTAAGATCTGTATACCAGGTCTTAAAGTTCAGGACATGATTCAGTGGTTAAAAAACACAGAAAAACAAGAACACATTAAGACTCTCATTCTTCATGTTGGAGTAAATGATTGTCCTAGTGGTCCTATTACTATCCAGGTATGGCGTGAACTCATTGAGCTGTGTCAGACCTGTTTCCCTGCCGCTTATATTGCTCTGAGCTCTATCATTCCTGCCCAAGGCCGATACCAGCTGAATAACAGCATAGTGCCATCCAACAAAAACATGTACTCGGCCTGTACAAGCATGAAAGTCGACCTGGTCGACAATCACGATGCCTTTGTGGCCAGAAGTGGTGCCCCACGAAAAACGGCATACAGTGATGCCACTCACCCCAATCAGAAAGGGACAGCCTCTCTGGCTGTAAATTTCAGAAAAGTCCTTCCTCAGTCCACTCAATTGGGAGTTCAAGACTTTTCTCAGAGTGTAAAGTTCTCTGATGGTTACTCTGAGATTTATCAGCGACAACCACACCATGTGGCTAATAATGGTAACATGGCGAGAACCACTCCCGGTTACAGCGAAACAGTGTCAGATGCTCTGCACTGGCCCCAGTTCAGGCACCCCAGGAATATGCGTGTTCCTTCATTGTACTCCTCCTCCCATTTCCCCATGTTACCCTCCCACCCTAATGGCCAGATAATTTCTGACAGGTTGGCATCTAACAGGATGGCCCAGGACAGGATAGGCCCTGACAGGATGGCCCCTGACCTTGTAGGTCCTCCTCATGAAAGCAATCCTCCAGAGAGAACGAGAGAGGTCTCAGATATGTCGGCTTATTTGCCCAAAGGTAGCCAGTTGTCAGAAAGAGGAAATCCCAATGCCCTTTTTGAAGCTCCAACCTCTTCGCTTTCCTTTTCACGTTCCCTTGATAGACAAAAGCAATTGGCTTCTTACCCTCCCTACTCCAATTCTTCCGATCCCCATCTCCACCACTTGCAATGGTTGTCAGATGTGGACCACTATCCAAGACAGTCCCATGGAGGAAATTCTATGAATCCTATTTCCTCGCCTATGTGGCCTCAGTCCCCTTTATAATCATAAGGATTGGTCCAACCTTTACGACCCTGTTGGTCAGTATGCCCAACAAATTCTGAACATGGCATCACAGCTGGCTTACCAAAAAAACAAAATCAGCATGGTAGTTGTAAACTATTCTTTATGGATACTGGTAAACTAGTTTAAACGTATCTCTTTGATGTTGATGTGGTGGGTGAAGAAAAAAAAAAAGAAAAAAAAATATATGCTTTTCTTCCCTTATCATCACAGTACATGTATGTATCAACTGCTTGTGTTTTTGTTTTAGGGTTGTGTTCATGTTATCACAGTCATGTTGGCACTGAACTGTCTTCCTCGGACCGGGACAATTATGATTGGATTCTTGCCCCTTTCTAGTTATTGAGGATTTTGGCGGTCAATCTAAATTAACTTGTTTGTTGACTTGATTAGTTACCATAATAGATTTATTTTCGCATTCTTTTTTCATTGCCATAAATGCGCTTTGCATGCTTGGAGCTCTAGTGTGACTTTTGCCAATTCGTTTGTTTTGATTGTCGTTTTCCTTTGGATTGTAAATCGAATTTCACTGATCTAGTACCTGTGGCAAATTGTTTTCTCTCGTCTAAAATGTCGACTGTACATGACTGGCCAAGTAAAGAGGGTCTTAGAATAGGCTACTTAAATATTAATCATATACTGAACAAGCGTGATGAACTTTCCTCCATCTTATTTAATTCTGGAAAGCAATTCCATATATTTTGCTGTGCTGAAACAAGACTAACAAATCAAATATCTAATTCTGAGCTTTCAATACCAGGGTACAGTCACATTCGCCTTGACCCAGTAGGTCCTTTACAAAACAGGTTTGTTACTTTATTCTAGTCTTTCTCTAACTTACCAACGAGTAACAGCTTTCGAAAGTCATGGTGTTGAGTCGATTTGGATTGAAGTTAAGATTAAAAACAACAAACCATTACTTATGGGATTTTTGTATAGGAACCCAGCGGAACATGTCAGTTGGTATGATAAATTTAACAACATGATGGAGGAAGTTTCACTCACAAATTACGAAGTCGTCCTCTTAGGAGATTTCAATATAGATCTTTGTAAAAGTAATCCCCAATGGAATCAACTTTTCGTAAATTTTGGGCTGTCACAATTAGTTAATTCTCCTACCCGCATTACTTCTACATCGGAAACTTTAATAGATCATATCTATGTTAACCAAGTACAAAATATTATTGAAATATGCACCCCCTACTGTGGTTGTAGTGATCATTTACCCATATGCGTAACTTGGTTTAAAAAGAATATAAAAATTCCTAAACCTGGACATAACACTATTACATATAGATCTTTTCGATGCATTAGAGCCACAACTGTCTATCTTGAAAAACGCCATTTTGAGAAATGGCCACTTGAAGATTTCACAGGTCTCCAAAAAATTACACCTCTGCACGCAGAACTTCCAAACTTGGGAAAAACAAACGCTAGATGGTGTTCTGAAGCTGTACAAATGGGGTTAATAAAACTCAGATGGAAAGCACAGTATTACGCAATCTTAAGAAGTAAACACTCTTGGTCTGAAAAGAAAGTTTTTTATCTTCCCAGAATTTTGAAGCACAACTTATTAACTAGACTTAGAAAGTTGTGGCACACAATGGCAAGACCTTCACAGCTGAAATCCTCAGGCCACAACTGATCAGCTTCGGGATTGTGACTTGTGGCCTGGAACATTCCTATCAGTTTGCCGTGATAGTTTGGAATACAACTGTCTTCTATGGCTCTAGCCACCTGTGGCATGGACAAACTGTCCCACTGTATGGAACATTTCAGACCACAACCTGCTATGTACAAGACAATCAGTTGTGGTATGAAACATAGTTGTTTTTGTATGTGTTATTCTGGGCAACAAGTGCTCACGAATGAAACACATAGTTGTGGCCTTGGAAGTTTGACATAATTCATGTCATGCATTAGTTAACAAGTGTTTAACAATTCTTGAACCGTGTTTTACAGTGAGCTAATTTTGTATTTTACACTATTAATTTGCTCGGAACCACTCCTGATAGAAAAAGAATGGACTGGATAGGCTTGTGTGGAACTGTTAACAAGGAAAAGTTTAAGATCAATACCTATAGAAAATAACATCAACAGTTTCTGGAAAAGTCTGTGAACAGAAGACCACACACACACACACACACACACACACACACACACACACACACACACACACACACACACACACACATCACACACACACACACACACACACACACACACACACACACACACACACACACACACACACACACACACACACACAGAGGCAGAGGTGAATGCAACCAAGCCCTAAAGCTACTTTACTTCACACTGTCATGCTGACAAACAAAAATATACAATAGACTGAACACGCATGCAAAATCGTGCATGCTTACCTCGTTTGCTGTCTCCACAATCCACACAAGGATGAATCATCCACAGTAAGAATAACTGTCTACATTGTCACAGTTCACGGTTTATTCACAAAAGGGGAGTGGGGGTGGGCTGGAGAGAGACTGTTCACTGTAGCATTCACAAAAGGAAAAAATCTGTTCACTGTATCCTACTTCAGTTCACTGCTTGGTCCACAATGGGAAGAAACTGTTCACTGATTTTCCACAGCTGAAAAAAAGAGTTGTCCGCATTGATATAGTAATTGATTTATCCACAATAGAGAAAGTAAATATAGCACATATATTTCACTGATTTGATTCCACATTAACAATAAAAAAAAAAAGCGCACCTATTGTTCAGAATGAAAACAGACATCGGCGCACTGTCAGATTCACTCATGAAAATTTTTACAGATCTTCTTCGGATTCTGTATCCTTCTCGGTAATGTCTGGTTCTGCGAGCCTGTCTGGAGCCGTGCTGGCGCTGGGCAGCTGTTGGTAGAACTGATGGTGTCGCTGTGGCACAACTCCTAGCTGGCAGAGGTCCAGGAGGTCTTTCTTCTTTGCTTCAGACAAAGGCAGACGATCCGTGTACCGCTGAGGAAGATCCTGCACATTGCTCACAGCTTGCTGGCGACCTCGACGGCTGCTTCCCTTGATCTTCAGGCTCCGGAAACACTCTGTCATTCCGTATTTGAAATACAGCGTGTCTTCTTCCTTTGTATACCTGAGCCACTTAATCTTTAGCCAGCTGATTTTGGCTCCTGTGATATCAGTCTTGGTATTCCTCATTGTCTGTGAAGCAAGATGTTTGAAATCCAGAAAGTCTGCATATTCAAGGGGAACCACGGTGTATGGGGAATTTGATCTTGCCATCTCAATGACTGTATGCCACTGATCTGGAATGAAAATGGATGCATTTTTTTTTTTCGCTTTCTCGATGGTAGCATGAATTGAATCACACTCATATGGGTATGGCCGCTTTCCAGAAACTTTTGGTCGATGATCTGGATGTGGCCGATGCTTTTGACCGCATAATGAAGAGCAGCAGCAACGAACTGATTTCTATTCTGTCCCCCACAGGTATCAGAATACAAGATGACATGGGTGATGTGTTCTGGCAATGACTGGATGTAACGCAGAAGACAGGTGGCAACTTCACAAGATCCTTTGTTTCCATCACATTCATTCCAAACAAAGCAGGAGGCTTCTTTGTCTGAAAGTGAGAATACGGTCAGGTTGTAAACTGCCAACTTTCTTTTATAATGAACTTGACTTACCAGGGAGCATGGGGTTGTTAGCACTGCCTCCATATCAAACGTGACTGTGTGAGTGTCCTCCTGCTTCTGTGACAATTTTTTGTCTTTCTCCTTTCCTCTCTTGATTGTCGCTTCCTCTCCTGGTGCTCCTCGTACTCCTTCTGTCTTTCTGCTGTCAGTTCCTTAGCACGTTTCTCCTCCTGATATCTTGTGCAGATGAGGCATTGATCCTTTTTAGGCTTATGAAATGCCAAGTTGTACTCAGTATTGAAAATCTGTCTGTAGAAGCTAGAGGACACAGGCGCCACCCCTTCTTCTTTACAAATGTCACAGTAAAGTGAGTACATTCTGTTATATTCAGCCTTGAGTCAAGAATTTCCTTCTACTCCCCTGCCTGCAGTAATGCGACTCAACTGCTGGAAAGCTCTCTATGTGTCTTTTTCACCTTAGACCTATCCTCTTCAGCAGTCTTGTTAGCAGGTGTGTGCTTGCCTCGATTATCTTGTCCAACAAATGTCCCATCATGACTGTGCTGTAGAGCATGTGCGACATATCCGTGGCCCACATCCAGTGTGGCTAGGAAAAAAGTCTTGCATACCTGCACCCTCTCCCCATCTGTGGTCAAAAAGTAGGTTCTAGAAACCTGTCTCTTGTTTATTACTGGCTCTTTGTTGTCACTGAGGTATGTTCTGGGTGTCCTTTTGATCCACATGTCTACAAATGAAATCTTTTTGTCTCTCATATGCATCAAGCCCATAGTATGTGTTGAATATTGCTAGCCTTTTGTCGAAGCCGATTTTCTCTGTGCATCTGAGTCTACATTTGCAGTCTATGTCTTGGACCTGCCTCTTACGTGCTTTTTTCCCTCTGCTAGTCACATACTCCTGGCCCTGTAGCTTCAGCAGCATTTTTCTTGAATTTTTCTTCCACTTCTCAGGCTGTGCTTTTCGTTTCTTCGGAGGTGTCTTTTTCTGTGGTGTTGTGTAGACTTGCGTTTGTTCTGAAGTTTCCTGAGATGGAGATGATGCTTTTGGAGAGTCCTCATTCTCTTGTGGACCAGAATTGCTTGTTAGAGTTGACACTGATGGTGGTGTGTGATGGTGGTTCTGGTGGAGCTGACACTGAGGGGGGTGGTGAAGATGGTGGTGGTGGTGGGGGGAATGTTGGCATGGTGGTGGTGGTGGGAATGTTGGCATGGTGGTGACTGTGTGTTCTCAGGTTCAGCCACTGGTGGGGGTGGTGAAGTCGCACTGCTGTGTGGGGTGGTTAATTCTTCGGTCGTTCCAAACACAGTGTACAGATGTCTCTTCAGTTTCACACAACCGTCATAGTGCTCGCTATTATTCAGTGCCAGATATGCAAGGTAGATGGGTGAGAAAATGCTGCTACCATGGTTAGAGATGGAGAAAACGTTGATGACGTAATTATTTTTCCTGCTTGTGAAGATTTTCAGTCGTCGCTTTGTGAGGTTGGCCAGTGCCAGCGGCATCACATCATTGGCAGCATTGTTCCAGAATCCTGATCTTCGCATTTCTTCAAGTGATGTTTTTGCAAACTTCAAAAGATCATTCTCACTGTTCACCCCTTCATCAAGGTGAAAAAAGCCAAGGTAGGCATGCAGGTTGTCTTCATATGTTGGCACAGAGAGGCGCGAAGCGTGGTTTCAGTGTGGTTGTCCAGATAAATGGAGGCAGCTTTAAAAAAAGCAATTTCCATCAGGATACACTGGTTTTCTCTCCATGCCGTTGGCCAAGAGAAGACTATCCAGACGTTTGGTGTGAATCCGAACAGCCAGCTCATGAAGGGTTTCCTCTCTGTGGCTTTCAGTGATTGCAGTGGCAAGTGGATCTCCCCCTGAAACATTAAAGATATGCTTTTCATGAAGCATTTTAGTTAGGACAGACTTTTAATTCTGTTTGATCAGCTTCTGACAGACCTGTTTTCATCCAAACTCATTCATGTATACACAGTGACCTGGACTTTTTCCAACATTTTTTATGATATACAATATAATTATAAAATATATAGTGTGGCTAGGGGGAATGTATATATATATATATATATATATATATATATATATATATATATATATATATATATATATATATATATATGTGGGGGAGGGGAGGGGGGAGGCGGTTGGCCCAATCGGTAAGACGCAGGATCGTGATCTTGTGGTCCCGGGTTCGAGTCCCGGTTAAGCCGTCCGTTTATTAGCGGGAGTAACCATTTGTTCTGACTCTCCTCTCCCCGAGTCCTTCAGATGAGACTATAAACCGAGGTCCCGTGTGCATATGCATGCAGAAGATCAAATGCGCACATTAAAAATCCCGTAATCCATGTCAGTATTCGGTGGGTTGCAGAAACATGAAAATGCCCTGCATGCACCCGAGGCTTTACCAGCACATTGAAATATGCAGTCGATGAAGCATCAGCTAAAATAGCAGATATGATGTGGCTTGTATATGGGATATTCTGCACACAATGACACCGCCTCGAGAACAACTGAAACTGTAATAATATATTATAGACAATACTATATTTGCGTAGACAAAACTTGCTTAATAAGATTCCAAGTTACTGGCTTTACATCCACCCTCAGCCTCTCTCCTGCTACAAAATTGTCATCACAAACAATACTGAAGTAATGATCGATACCTTGAGAAGTTCCATGAGAAGATGCAGACTCATGCTGGTCAAGAAGTAAGCAGGTCTCCTCATCAATGTCAAGATCTGACCAACTGTCGTCAGTCATGGTGCCTGATTGGGAGAACAAAGAAAACATTATGCATCAGTTAAATCGTGTATCACAGTCTTCACAACATCTCTTCCTTCAAACGTGTTTTGCTATTTATTTCAGCTACTGATTTACCAATATGGATGAGCAGCTAAGCCAACTGTACAAGAGGAAAAACCAATGAAGCTACACATCTTTATTCACAGTATTTATTCCATCATATTTACAAGAAAGCTTCTGTGCATCTTTGAAAATGTGTTCAATTAATACTTTTTAAAAACAAATGAACTGCATGTACAAAATATTAAGGAAAATGTATTGTGAAAAAGGAAAAAAATAGAAAGTACATTAGTTTTGTT
>JADBJO010004780.1:180000-185974 GCA_016801955.1 Conus betulinus | reverse complement strand
GAGAAAATATTGTGAACCCCCAAACATGCTGACCAGAGGGAATAAAATAGAAGTACACTATCGAGAAAGAGAAGAAGTTCTAGTGTAAAATCAGGCAGATCAGCAGGAGGGAAGAGATGAAATCCCCCCAGAATTTCTACAGACTATCGATAACGTAATAATACCGTACTTGACAAAGTTGTTCAACACTATATTTCTTAATAGCTATTTTCCCATAGAATGGGCACAAGCGGTAATCATACCTCTTCACAAAAAGCGGGGATAAGCATAACCCAGGGAATTACAGAGGAATTTCATTACTAAGTAGTAATAAGTAAAATATATACAGCCATATTAAGTAAAAGAATATACAATTGGGCGGGAAGAAGAAAATAAAATCAGTATAGAACAAGCAGGATTCAGAAAGGGATTATACTCTACAATGACACCACATTTTCACCCTAACTAACATGGTGTCGAACTGCCTATATGGCAGACGTGGAAGCAAAACTATATATGGCATTCATCGACTATCGACTACCAAAAAAGCGTTCGATACGGTAAATAGGGTGAGATCATGGGAAATTCTAAAGAAGCATAAAATCTCCACCAAAATGTTAAATATCTTAAAAGGATTTATGAAACAGTACAAGCCTGTGTCAGACACGGCCCCGAAAGAAAAGAGATTTTTTAAAAAATGTTCAGCAGGAGTAAAGCAGGGGCTGTTTATTAATTCCTCTAATTTTCTCACTTTTGATAACGGAGGGTAGCAGGTAGAGGTACAAAGAAAGGAAAACATGGGTATTAATTTTTAGCAGGAGCCGAAGAAGAATTTTTACGCTGCTGTTCTTAGACAATATTGCCTTATTTCGTTAACACCAGCAGGGCTACAAAATCAGCTGAAGAACTGCAGGAAGCCTCAGATACAATAGGTCTAACAGTAAATCTACAAGAAAACAAAGATCATGGTTTTTAGAAAAGGCAGGTACTTATGCAAAAAAGAAAAAAATGGTTTTACGAAGGGCAAGAGATACAAGTGGTTAATAGCTATAAGTACCTAGGATGTACACTAACAACGAAGCTATCAGTAGACATTTCACTTTCAGAATATGCAGGCAGAGAGCTAAAGGGAAAACAATAGAAATAATGAAAACAGTGCATAGTCTGGGACATCTAGATATGACTATTTACTTCAAATTATTTGATTCACAAGTGAAAACCATTACTTCTATACGCAGCAGAAACATGGGGTATGATGGTATAAAGCTACAAAGAGCGTTCACCTATTCGCTTGTAAAAAATATTTTGGGGTTGCAGAGAAAAAACACCGAATAACTTAGTATATGGAGCACTAGGTAGATATCCCATTTATGTAGCTAGCACTGTACGAGCGGTAAGATACTGGCTCAAGTTGCTAAAGATGTCTCCAAATAGAATACCCAAACAGGCGTATGAAAGAGAGAAGGCCGAAAATGTTCAGACTCCAAACTGGGCAAGAGACATAAAACGCTGCCTCGACATGTATGGGTTTTTCAGTAGTCTGGTTAAACGAAGGAGTAGGGTGACGAGGACAGGTTTCTACGAACATTAAAACAAAGAATCACTGATTGCTATAAACAATACTGGCATGATAAGATAAGTAATAGTGAGAGGTTTAATACATACTATTCCTTCAAATCAACACACCAGCCTGAGGAATACCTATACAGTATTACAATAGCAGAATTCAGAAAAGCATTAACCAGACTACGCCTAGGAACTAACAAATTACACACAAATAAAAAAGTACATAGACAATGAAGCGATGACAACTTGTCCCTTTTGCCCCAGCAGAAGAAACAGAACTGCATTTCCCTTAAAGTATGTCCATGCTATAGGCAACCAAGGGAAAAAACATACATACTGAAGCACTTTAAAAACGTTGGCATAATCACTATACAACGTTTAGAACAAAATAACAATACAGAAAAAACCAGGAACGTGGCCATGTTTACATATTATGCATTAAAACATAGAGAATCTTGTATATAGGCAGTATAAAGGATAAGCACAAGTTGAAGAAAACAGAAATATAAGAAACAAAACATCAATAGTATAAGTATGAACAAACTAGCACGTTGATGGGTAGTTGGGGTATGAAGGAAAATGTACATGATACAAAATAGAAACGAATTGTCTAGTCTGTTACAAACTTACCTTACACTGATTGGGGAAAGGATCTATGAGAGAATCAATGACAAGGGTAAAAATGGGAAATATAAATTTGCATAAACCTCGAACACTCAATAGGAACACATGGATTGATTGGATACATAATTAATTGTATTTGCCACTTGTTTTGTACACCTGATATGGACAGGCCGGGGGCCTCATAATAAAAGGCGCGGCGCATTCGCGCGCGTCAAGCGTCTCTCTCTCTCTCTCTCTCTCTCTCTCTCTCTCTCTCTCTCTCACACATTTATAGTAATACTTCATTTCGTAATACAAACTGATTCGCAGCACGTTTTCTGTTGTTGGTATTGTTGCTGTTGTTGTTTTTTTTTTTCTCTACAGCGTGGTAGTAAAATGCATGTTTGTTTGTTTTATAGAGAAAGTAAAAGAGAATGTACATTTGTATCTGTATGTTATGAAAAAAAATGTTGTTTGTTTGTTTTTTATAGAGAAAGTAAAAGAGAATGTACATTTGTCTTTGCATGTTATGAAAAAAAAATATTGACAATCGAGCACTAAACGAGTCCGTTTATATAATGAACCTGGAAGGAATCAGATTTACCTTTAATTCGTTTTTGAAATATATCAGAGTTGACTGAAAAATAACCAGATACCAAGGTAATTTTTACAGTTTATAAGATAGTGAGCAATCACATGGGCTACCCATAGTCGTAGATGCTTCAGTTCCTGTGGCTTCTCTGTTTAGGACAGCCAAAGAGTTGAAAGTACCTTAATTACTTTTAAATGTTCTAAACAAAGAGAGACCTATTGCAGACGGCAGGACTGACATACGCATATGTAAAGCAGTGACAAATTTGCATAAATAAGTTAAAAAAACAACAACAAACAACATATAACAGAACCCTACACTGAAAAAGGCTATGAGAAGATATATTAGTACTGTAAATGCACATTATGTAGTGTACATTTGGCTTCCTCAATATTACTTGCTATCGCTTTAAGGATAGTGTCTTGAATTAACAAGAACTGACATGTCCCTTCTGTAATATGTCACAGGAAGATAAAACGCAGTTTTTTTTTCTTCCCATTTTGCTGCCTTTCTCTAAGGAAGATGAAATGCGTTTTTGGATTTTTTTTTTCCCCATTTTTCTGCCTTTCCCAAGGGAAGGATAAATCCGTGTTTTTTTGTTGTTTTTTTTCATTGTTCTGTCTTTTTCTGTAAGGAATCGAAGAATTTTTTTTTCTTTTTCATTTTGCTGCCTTTCTGTCAGGAAGAGGAAATGCGTTTTTTTCTCTTTTTTTTTTTTTTCATTTGCGGTCTTTTTCTAAGAAAGATGAATACAGATTTTTTTTTTTTTCATTTTGGTACCTTTCTGTAATGAAGATGAAATGCGTTTTTCTTCTTTTTCTTTTCGGTTGGCTGCCTTTCTCTAAGGAAGATGAAAAATGTTAATGCGTTTTTTTTTTTCATTTTGCTGCCTTTCTCTAAGGAAGATGAAATGCGATTTTCCGCCCCATTTTGCTGTCTTTCTGTAATGAAAATGAAAAATGCGTTTTTCCTACTCTTCTTCTTCTTCTTTTTTCTTCCGTTTGCTGCTTTCTTTATGGAAGATGAAATGCGTTTTCCCCCCCCATTTTTTTTCTGCATTTCTCTAAGGACGATAAAATGCGGGTTTTTTCATTTTGCTGCCTTTCTCTAAGAGAGTGAAATGCGTTTCTTTTCCGAGTTTGCTGCCTTTCTCTAAGGATGATGAAATGCTGGGTTTTTGCGGGTTTTTTTTTTTTTTTTTTGTCCATTTTGCTGCCTTTCTCTAAGAAATATGAAATACGTTTTTTTTTTCCATTTTGGTACCTTTGTATTGGAGATGAAATGCGTCTTTCTTTCTTTTCTTTTTTTTTTTTTTTCGGTTGGCTGCCTTTCTCTGAGGAAGATGAGATGCCTTATTTTCAATTTTTCTGCCTTTGTTGGTCTAAACGACCTTAAAGTGAAATACATAAAAGCCGATTTTTATCCTGATCCTTGTAGTTCCGTAGTCACTTTACTTTTAGTATAACAAGAGAAAATATCTTCGATAAACTGGCTATGCATATCTAGGGAGCACAAAAAGTTTAAACGCTTGAAGGTAATGTTTGAAAGGTAAGTCTGTAATCGTTTTTTATCTGATCACTTCATATTATGAGACTATTCGCGGTTTGAAGTACCCCGGGTTCTTAGGCATTCAGTGTTGGGCCCTGGACATAATCTGATTGTTTTTTTTTAATCATATTCCTCTCTCTCTCTCTCTCTCTCTCTCACACAACACACACCACACACACACACACCACACACACACACACACACACACAAATTCTCTCTCTTCTCTCTCTCACTTACGTAACTAGGTCACATATACCCACACACACATTCAATCGCAGGTACACACAATTTCTCTCTCTCTCTCTCTCTTTTCATCCCCCACCCCACCTCTGTCTCACACACACACACACACACACACACACACACACACCACACACACCACACACACACACACACTCCTCTCTCTCTCTCTCTCTCTCTCTCTCTCTCTCGCTCTCTCTCTTCTCTCCCCACCCCACATCTGTCTCTCTCTCTCTCACACACACACACACACACACACACACACACACACACACCACACATACACGCACGCCACGCACGCACGCATACACACACACGCACGCACTCACGCACAGAGAGAGAGAGAGAGAAAGAAGAGAGGAGAGAGAGAGGAGAGAGACAGACAGACAGACAGACAGACAGACAGACAGACAGACAGAGACTTGGCAACGTGGTGCACGGGCGTGATAATGAAAGGTCATAATGTCACACAACCAAAGCGGCAGCTACCCGAAAATACTCCCACGTGAAAGCTTCACCACATGAAAAGTTTTAGGGGGATGTTGGGGGCATCAGAATGCATAGTAATACGGCCGGAAATACCCAGAATGATGACCCTTCTAGCCCGATGGGGAGATCAAGAGATAGCAAATCTGCTATCTTGTCCTTCGCTATTCGTGCGCGCGCGCTTCGCGCGTGCGGCGTGCGTGCGTTCGTGTGTGTGTGTTGTGTGTGTGTGTGTGTGTGTGGTGTGTGTGTGTGCTGTGCGTGCGTGCGTGCGTGCGTGCGTGCGTGCGTGCCAGTGCGTGCGTGCGTGCGTGTGTGTGTGTGTGTGTTGTGTGGCGTGCGTACATGCGTGCGTACGTGCGTGCATGCGGGCGGGCGCGCGTGTGTGAGCATGTGAGTGAGTGTGTGGTGTGTGTGTGTGTGTGGGGTGTGTGTGTGTGTGTGTGGTGTGTGTGTGTGTGCGCGCGCGCGCGCGCGTGGTGCGTGCTCGCGCGCGGACGTGAGCGTGTGTGTGTGTGTGTGTGTGTGTGTGTGTGTGTGTGTGTGTGTGTGTGTGTGTGTGTGTGTGTGTGTTGCGTGCGCGCGTGCGTGCGTTGCGTGAAATTAAGTCCATTAAGATTAGGATGAAACGTAAGTAAGTGATAAACATATTCAGATCAAGCGTAATTCTGCCAGACCTTGTGCTTATGTTGAAAGACGATTAGCTAAAGAGCACTAGATTAATTCAGCAGTGATCGCCAAAAACGTGACGAGGACGCTCTTAAAAATACGAAAGCCAGGAGGATATATTAAGACTCGTACTAACTTGCAAAGATATGACGTTACCAGGAGAAGAAAACGACGCGGGCGAAAAACGTGATTCGAAGAGAAACGAAGGAAACGAGATTCGGGTCTTCCCACGTGAATCGGTTGGTTCACATACCTTGCGCATCATCGGTTTAATCGCTTATATCCCCATTT
>JADBJO010004780.1:135000-150000 GCA_016801955.1 Conus betulinus | reverse complement strand
TTTGGATATGTCAATGTGTTCACAATAGTATGTCAGATAAACTCATGTCAGGTGGAGACATCACAAACAAGTAAGTACAATGTACTGTTATACAACGTCCTGTACTGTACTTTTTTTTCTTTTATTTTTGTTTCTATACATTCCTTACCTCGAGATTTCTTTGACATGAATCCCATGTGTGATTATTGTCGAGGTGTGAAATTCTGGTCACACATCGAAGGGAAACGGGTCACGATTGGTTTTTTTCTCAGTCCACAACATTGATAAAATGTCACGTTTATTTGTACATGTGCCTTTTGAACATATTATTGTCTTTTCATAATCAAAATCCAGGTCAGATCACAATATTGATCAAATGTCGAGTACGTTTGCAATATATGACTTTTGAAAATGTTATTATCTTCATAATCAAAATCTAGGTCAGATCACAATAGTGGTAGAATGTCATGTATGTTTTGTAAATGTGCCCTTTTGAACATGTTATTGTCTTTAAAATCAAAATGTAAGTTTAGTCATGAAACTGGTTGACTGTCATGTATGTTTCGGGGTGCCATGTAAGTTTCTGAATGTCATTGTCTTTAAAATAAAAATTTGCGTTTGAATTCATTCTTTTGTTTTTTGAAACACACAGGCACACGCGCATACGCGCGTTCGGGAGCACACACACACACACAACACACACACCACACACAAACACAGACACACACACACACATACACGCACGCACAGACACATACACATGCGCGCACGCGCACGCACACACAAACACACACACCCGCAAAACGCACAACACACACACATACACACACACACACTCACACGTACACGCACAACACACGCACACACACACACAAACACACACACGTACACATGCACCCACCCACCCACTCACACACACGCACACGCACTCACACACCACACACACACACACACACACACACACACACACACACACACACACACACACACACACATACACCACACAACACACCACACCCAACACCACCCACACACACACACACGCACACACACACACACACACAGAAATATCTCTGAATGCACCCTTATTCGTTGTAATTCAGGTATCCCTCGACATGTGAAATGGCATGATCAATATTCTGCAAAAACAGAAGGGAAACATAAAGTAATTTTACGTTTCAGTACACATGTGTAGTCTTCAACTTTACACATTGCTTTGAGAACCAAAATGTTCTCTCTCTCTCTCTCTCTCTCACACACACACACACAAACACGCGCACACACACACACACACACACACACACACACACGTCCATCTACCACCACCACCATCACCATATACATTACATTCTCAGCGGCAGTCTACACATCGATAAAAACGCAACGTCCACGTAGCATACACACATGTACAACACAACACACGAACCGTTCACCACAACACACACACACACACACACACACACACACACACACACACACACACACACCCTACCAACCCACACACACACAACACACACACACACACCCTACTCTGGCATACCATCCCACCACCCCATCCTGCCTCCCCTCCTCTTTACACACACCTCCCACCACTCCCATCCCTCTTCACCCCCCCCCCCCCCCACACTTACCCCCTCTCCCACCCTCAACATCCAGTCTCTTCAAGTACAACGCCCCCACCCCCTTCTCTCTTCTCTCCTAACCTCCCCCCCCCCCCCCACACCCTCCACACACTCACATTCGACACACCGTCCTACCTTCTCCCCCCGCACACCCCCCCGTTTACCTAACCTTCTCCGTCCGCCCCCCCCCCCCCCCCCCCCCCCCACACCCCCCAAGCTTAATTACATCCCCACTCGCAGATATATCACACACGCCCATCCACAGATCCCGACTAACACTCTCATCCATTCCAATCCACACCCGTTCCCCACCCCCATCCCCCCTCACCTACACACAATGTCTACACAAATACCTGAACACTTCTCCACCCCCCCCCCCCCAAACACACTCTACTCCCTTCTCCACCGCACCCCCCACACCAACTAGTACACCCAACCTCTCCCGCCATGCCCACGCTTAATCTCCCATCACTCACACACACCACACACACACACACACACACACACACACACACACACACACACACACACACACACATACACATCTAGCCACCTAAATGCATACCCACTCCCCAAAAACCACCATATCTCTCTCTCTCTCTCTCTCTCTCTCTCTCTCTCTCTCTCTCTCTCTCGCTGCACACTCACTTGTACACATACATTCACGCACACTTGAAACCGTAGCGAAAGAACCCAAACGAAAGCACATGGAAGTATCCAATGAAGTACCTTTTTTGCACCATAAAAAAAAAAAAATTCAATATGTAAAAAATATATCACCTCGGAATTCAAATTAATTCCAGAAGCGGAGAGAGAGAGAGAGAGGGGAGAGAGAGAGAGAGAGAGAGAGAGAGAGAGAGAGAGAGAGAGAGAGAGAGGAGAGACATACAGACAGACGAACAGACAGACAATGAAGAAAGAGAGAGAGAGAGAGTGAGCGAGCGAGAGAGAGAGAGAGAGAGAGACAGAGAGAGAGAGAGAGAGAGAGAGAGAGACAGGACAGACAGACAGACAGATAGACAGACACGATAGACGGACAGACAGACAGACAGACTGCACAGACAGACAGACAGACAGACAGACAGAGAGAGAGAGAGAGAGAGAGAGAGAGAGAGAGAGAGAGAGAGAGAGAGAGAGAAGAGAGAGAGAGAGAGAGATTCCAATACCGCTCTGTGGACTTCTACCCCAAGCTTTCTATTTGCCCCCTTTTCTGCAACTTCAGTATCCATTCATTTCATTCTGCTTTGTTCACCAGAACAGTTGCATTCATCTCTCTTTTGATGACTGTAATATCCAGCTATTTCTGTTCTGTTTACTTCATTTGATACCGGGAGTCAATTTAAAAAAACAACAACTGAAAGTCAAAATAATCAACAAAACCAAAAACAAACAAAGAACAAATTACTGGGGTCATTTTGTTATGAAACAAAGCCGAAAGTAATCTACAAAACAACAACAAACAAAAGGAAACAACTAAACATAAACCACGTGATCAAAAAAACTAGAAATTTTTTGGGGGGTCAGGCTTGTACAGTTGATATTCCTTCTTGAATATTCGACGGCGTTGATGACTCGTGTATTGCCTATAGCCATCGCTTATCTCCAAACTTGGATGTCAGGTCGTTTTTATTCCAACCGACAGAAAAAAAGAAACAAGGAAAGAAAAGGATACACCCGAAGTTGCCATCTGACGCAGAGAAAATAGTGTCTTCAACTGCCGAACAAACCAGCTGGGAGCAATTCTGCACCACCCTTGGAGGACCGCGCTGTGTTCGTATAGGGTGGAAGCACGCAGTGGGCATTCCATTAAGACGTCAAGGGACATAACTGCTCTCTGGCAGATGCCATTGTGTAATGGCCACTGGATGTAACTCGACACGACAGAACCTCCTGGGGAACGTCTCCACAGGTGTACCAGCCCACATTTCATGACTGCAGAGCACACTGGCGAAAGACGCCACCATCAGGCAACTGCCATGTGCATCCCGCAGCCTCACTCGTTGCCGTTCTGTTGGCAGGTGAAAACGGCACAACTCTAGACACGACCAAGCTTTTGCCACATGAGGTCTTACATGCCCTCTGAAGAGGATCCCAGGTTAAAGTCTTTCCTGACGTCAAAAGGACTGTCCCTGCGGTCAGTGGGCCTTTCCTCACCGTCACTGGGCCAAACAGCAGACAAGAAAAAATAAGACGCACAAGATGGTTCGAGTGAGACCCGGAGAAGTAGTTGTCCTCAACTGCCGAACAAACCAATTGGAAGCAATCCTGCACCACCCTTGAAAACCTGCGCTGTGTTCCAACCAAACACAAAGGCAACATCAGGGCTGCTTGTACACCTGCCTACTAAACGTCATAAAGAGAAAGACTTCATCAGGCTCTGGCTATGACGAAAAAATGTGTTTCCCCCCTAAACCTAAGGTCCTCAGATCAGGAAATCAGCATGAAACACGGTTTCCTTCAACAATATTTTTTTCTCTGTCAAGACACGGCTATGATATTCAAAGGGGATCTCATGCATCAACATGATTGTTAAGAGTTGTCTCTCTTCGGAAACTTTTCATCTCCATGGAAGCCATCATTGCACTTTTGCCGGACAGCTTGGTCGACACGAGGGGTCGTCACAATAACGAAGTGGTTTTCTCTCTAAATACTTTCGAATATGTTGAAGAGGAAACTTTGAAAAACTTGCATGAAAATGCTTTTCAGCGCTTTAGATAGCCGCGGTCTCAGAGCAGTGATGCATATGTATGCGTGTCCCCCATGCGGCCTCGCCAGGACGGCCTGTGGCAAGGTAAGGTAATGTTGCTCATAGCCCAGCCGACCTCTAAGGGCCATATGAGGGCAGTCATCATGTTGATGTCACGTCACAGTCACTTCTGAAAAAAAAACATCATTCACACAACTCTTTCAAATACATCTTTAAAAAACGCACAGGAAATTTCGTTAAAAATCTTTCTTTCGTAAAATCTTAGATGAAAATTGTTGATCTCTTTCAGAAACTCCAAGATCATAAATATCAGGTGGGACATCTCTGAACAAGGTTTTCATAGTCTGAGTCCAGGTGTTCGCGTTTTGTTGAAAGCGCTTTTTTTCGGGCAGTTCACTGTCAGTGAAGTCCTTGACCTGTTTGCTGATAGACAGCACACTTCAAAAAGCTGAACTGTTTACTGAATCACCAATGCTTAGTGAACTTCTTCGCTGGTGATGAGAGTGGAAATGTGGATTAAGCCGGGTACCAGGCGGAGGTCCACGCCAGTGCCAAAAGGGCAGAGAAAGTCGCCTCCGCTACACAGAAACTGAAGACACAATAGTCTTACTGAGTGGTGGGAAATGTTTTCACGCAAATCGACATCTGTTGATACAACTGAGTTCTAAGCGACGGTATCGAGCATTTTTCGTCGTTCAAAGATGACACTGAATGACTGGAAGAGTGAGGAATGGGAAGCTTTCAAAGGGAACCATGATTTTTTAGGGTCCTACAAAGACCAAATTCGCACGTTTCTTGCGATGTTTTTGGTTTCATGTCCTGCTCCAATTTGCTGGAAGATGTGCGTAATGTGAATGTTGAAAGTGTGGCCGTTGTAAGAGGAACGACAAGGGATCCCTTCGGTGAAAATCAGGAAATATGTCCTGCCAAAAACAACAACAAAAAACTTGGGGGGTGTTCGGGATGGGTGTTCTGCTGGGGGTGTTCGGGATGGGTGTTCTGCTGGGGGTGGTCGGGATGGGTGTTCTGCTGGGGGAGGTCGGGATGGGTGTTCTGCTGGGGGTGGTCGGGATGGGTGTTCTGCTGGGGGCGGTCGGGATGGGTGTTTCTGCTGGGGGTGGTCGGGATGGGTGTTTTGCTGGGGGCGGTCGGGATGGGTGTTCTGCTGGGGGTGGTCGGGATGGGTGTTCTGCTGGGGGTGGGTCGGGATGGGTGTTCTGCTGGGGGTGGTCGGGATGGGTGTTCTGCTGGGGGTGGTCGGGATGGGTGTTCTGCTGGGGGTGGTCGGGATGGGTGTTCTGCTGGGGGTGGTCGGGATGGTGTTTCTGCTGTCTGTACTTCTGTGCCGTGTCACTGGCCTTGCACCTGCGCCGCTCATTCCGGGCCCCCGTCCACAGCCACAGCCTGACCCGTCCCGCTGCAGCCCCAGCGCCGGCAAACCACACAGAGCAGTCAATGTCAAGTCATCATGAGGCAACCCACCAGAAGAGACACTGCACTGCTGCCGAGTCGCTTTGGTGGTGTTCAGTGATGCCTGTTCTGATCCACAATACGAAGGACACCGCTTATCAAGCCCCACAGCTGACGACAAATATTTGCCAAGTGTGATCGCGTTCTCCCTCAGGAGGGAGCCACCACGTCCATTCAGCGACAGTCCCAATGAATTAGCCGACACCGGTGACCCAAACAGAACCAAACCAAGGGCTTGAATGTAAGAGTGGTAATCAGAACAGAGGTCACCATGAACGAGAAGGGTCAGGTCACGTCTTCGTATGATGAAAACCTAAGAATTATTTTGATCTTTCTTTTTTAGGTAGAAAAAGAAGACAACAAAACTTGAGTACAGATGAGAGCATGATTCCATTATATGGTTGTCATGGTGCAAAACAGACCACGTAAACTAAACAGTCAAACTGGGCTCAACATCCTGGCCGTTGCCAACTTCTTATAGGACAGGTGATTCAGTTCGAACCGTGCCAAGGGGCATCTGGGCGACAAACCAACAAAGAGTGCCCTGGGGTTGGGATGACTGTCCCTGCATAAATCAGAATCAAAGTTCTGATTGCAGAGCCGGAAGAAGATCAGTATGTTCTTCAAGGACGATTTTCATTGGGCTTTCGGCCACCTCTTCACTGTCCTTGGGATAGTGTGGATGCTACCTGTCTGAGGAAGAAACAGCCTGCAAAGAAACCATCGCAGAAACCAGCTGGAAGACTGAGCACGTCTTGTCTGCCGCAGACATACGGAGAAGAACGAGGGGGCACCTGTGATGACAGACACGCGGACAGACTGAGGTCCAATGGACTGGCAGCCATCTGATGAACGTCGTGTCCAGCAACGTTGGGTACGGACCTCTGCAGACTGCCAGGGATGGCTGCAGCTGAAAGCCAGCTCCACAGCGTTGATCAGTTGGACCACAACGTTGATCAACTGGATCACAACGTTGATCAACTGGACCATAACGTTGATCAACTGGACCAAAACATTGATCACGTGGACCACACCGTTTATCAACTGGACCACAACGTTGATTAACGTTTATCAGTTGGACCACAACGTTGATCAGTTGGACTTCAACATTGATCAGTTGGACCACAACGTTGATCAGTTGGGCACAGCGTTGATCACGTGGACCACAACGTTGATCAGTTGGACAACAACGTTGACCAGTTGGACCACACACCGTTGATCAGTTGAACCACAACGTTGATCAACTGGACCACAAAGTTGATCAACGTTGATCAGTTGGACCACAACGTTGATCAGTTGGACCACAACGTTGATCAGTTGGACCACAACGTTGATCAGTTGGACCACAAAGTTGATCAACATTGATCAGCTGGACCACAACGTTGATCAGTTGGACCACGACGTTGATCAACGTTGATCAGTTGGACCACAACGTTGATCACTTGGATCACAACGTTGATCAACTGGACCACAACATTGATCAGTTAGACCACAACGTTGATCAACTGGACCACAACGTTGATCAAGCGGACCACAACGTTAATCAAGTGGACCATTTCTGTTGTAGAAATGGACCACAACGTTAATCAACACAGCGTGGCCATCTGGTCCAAGAAAGAGGGGCGGTCAGAAGTCTGTCTCTGCTGTCTGGGTCTATGAACCCGACGGAGCTGGCATCAGTACCAGTACCAGTCCTCGCAGGACGTAGAAGACGTTTCTGGATCTTGCTGAGCGTTGGACATACTGTCCCCAAGACCTGCGTCATGAGAAGAAAGAGACCTCACCCAGGCCGACCCTCTGGCCACGTTCCCCTGTCTGGAAGAAGCAAGATTCCCATGCCGGTAGACTGCGCGGGGGAAAAGATCATTTGCTACTGAGGGCAGTAGAAGCAACGATGATGTGATATAGTTAGCGAAGACGTGACATAGATGTGCTCTACGTACAATCATTAGGCTTCCTGACACACATTTCGCGCTCTTTCATATCACTGGATTGAAGTAATCAGAAGAGCGAACGGCAGATATGACGACACAACATTCTGAGAACTGTGGCGATTTGATTCAAACTGAAGCACTGGTGGTCCTGTTATTGTTTCAGCGGTCCCATGACGATTGATAACTGATACATTTCTTTTTTTTTTCGTGTGTGTGTGTGCGCTTTTTTGTTTGCGCTACAAACCACATCACTTTTTCTGTCTCTGTCTGTCTTTTTTTTACTTTCCAATGAAACAAATTGTTTGTCAAGACCATGTGTTCACCGAACAATGAAAAAGCTCATCAAAGATGCTTCTGGGTTGTACGAGAACATTGTATCCTTCACAAGTCAGTGATGCAAATCATCATCCTTAAACTTTATCAAGCATATGATCCACTTTGTACACGACTTCAACATGTATAACAGCATCATAAAAACTGGATTGGGGGTGGGGGGGGGCGGAGCGGGGGAGTGTGTGTGTGGTGGGGTGGGGGGGGGGGGGGGAGCACCACAAAGTTCAGTGCACTGAACAAAACCTGTTGTGGATTGTGAGCAGTTGGCGCTGGTGTAAACCTGTGTCTTCTCAATCCCCGTGCCTTCGCATACGGACTCCTACTTTCCTGTCTGTTAAACACGCAAAAAAAAAAAAAGAAGAAAAAGAACTCAGATCCCCAAACGCAGCATAAACTCATCTAACACGATTTTCGCAAGGTAACTAAACAAACAAAAAAAGAAAACATTATTACGGGGTTTCACAAGTCGCTCCGTTCTACAGTGGTAACAGCTAGCTCAGTTCCGAAGCGAGACACAACACACAGACAGCAGTGGATATGAGCCTCTCAGCAGAGAAATGCTGCAGAAATGAACGAAGCCCAGCCTTGCCTCAAGGTGTTCGGTTTAGTTTTCATCCCCCATCTCCGCTTCTCCCCCACCCTCACCCCCACCTTCATCCCCCGCCTGACAACGGGACAGTGTGTGTTGGCACCGAAACAAAGCGACATCCAGTCCCTCCGGGGGTGGAGGATGGTGTGTGTATGTGTGTGTGTGTGTGTGTGGGGGGGGTCTTCAAGCCTTGTAACCCACGTTGTCAACCGCAAAGAGATACGGATAACATTTCTATGTACAGAATCATGTGTTGAGTACTTACTACGGCAGCCCACTCAATCTTGACCCAGAGACTACAACAGAACCCTCAAAACGCAACTGGAGCTTTGAAACCCGATCTGGATTCAATATGCACGTTTCTTTCGCTTTGGTTTGGATCGTTACATACCACCTAACCCCCCTCCTTCATTACGACCCTGCTCTGCCTGAATAACAATCACACCCCAAGCAACTCCAACCCCACCCACAACGCCAACCCCACCCCCGACCAAACGAGCCGGCTGCCAGGAAGCGAACCCTCCACCCCGCATGTGACCACCCCCCCTCGATCTCCTCGCACTCCTCCTCCTCCTCCTTCTTTGTGGCGGTTGAGCTGGTGGATGTCTGGGTGGTGGCGGCGATGGGTGTGGTGGCGGCGATGGGTGTGGTGGCGGCGATGGGTGTGACGGTGGTGGGGTTGAGTCTCTGGTCCACCAGGAAGCAGGTGCGGCAGCACAGCTGTCTCTGCTGGTCGGTGCAGGGCTCGGGCAACTGCAGCAGGTCGGTGCAGATGGCGCAGTCCCCGTAAGGACAGTCTGGGCACAGGAAGGGCAGAAGGACACGGATCAGGATCAGAATCAGAGGATCACAATCCGGATGGTTAAGATTTGGATCAGAGCAGTCACGATCAGAGTCAGGATTAAGGTTTGGGTGAGATTCGAGATCGAAATCGGGATTTCAGTTCGGATCACAATCAGGATCAGAATCACATTAAAGTCAGGGTCAGGACTGAGATCAGAATCAGGATAAGGATTCCAAGCAGATTCAGGATCAGAATCAGGTGGTCTTTTTAGGTGTTCTCTCAAATAATGTTTTACTGTACTGATTCAGTTAATATGGCTGAGACTGTTGTTACAAACTGTTTAATAGGATTGACACGACATGTGATGTGATAACAGTCTAGGAGTCTTTCTAACCAGTACCACTTTTGCTCTGTGCCGGAAGACTATTCCGATATCTAGTAACTATGTTTGTCGGAAGGCAGAATGCCAACCAAGCACAAAACGAGGCGTTAAGTGTTGCTAAATGAATACACAATACGAAATAGAGAAGTAGCTTTTCGACAATTATGTCTCTTCAAACGTCATTAAGTAAGAGTTATATAAATGCACAACACAATCCTCCCCCAAGATGGCTGTCAGCTGAAGGACGGAGGAAAAGATTGAAGAAACAAGAAATGGATGATACATGGATGAATTGAAATATCAAAACAGCAGAGTTAGAAAAAGAAAAGGAAAAAAAAACGGCGGCCGTGAAGGAATTCAAAACCGAGGCTGTGGAGGAAAAAAAGAAACAAATCGAGGTTTTGCAGGGAAAATATCCAGCTGAGACAGACAAAACAATTTCAAGTAAAGACAAGGGAAGCAATTTGCCTATTAGAGTCACGTGCAATGAATACGCACCGCAGCAAGGTAAACGGCAAAGTCTTGGTGAGACAAGCGGGGAAGGAGAAGGGGACATGTGGATTCAATTCCAACAACAAGACGAACAACTTCTTCTGTTAGACACCCCTACCTCAGGATGCAACAAAACATGTCACATCGCATGAGGGGTGGAGGTGGGGGGGGGGTTGGGGGATCGTTGAAGAAGAAAAACAACAACAACAAAAGAGCGATTGAAAGGGAAAAGTGTGAAGAGTGCCCAACTGGCAGATTCACATTTCCGCTGAAACTGACCTCACAATCGTAGCGGTTCCCGACAGTATATCTGTCGAAAAGCACAAACCACGTATGTGGCAGTCACTACCAGAAGCAGCTGACGACTTTGCAGGTTCTCACCTCTGAAAGTACGTTCACGACCGATGATTTCTCCAGAGATATTCGAAGATCTACCAAACTACCCATCCTGTGTTCACCCTTTTCTTCAATTCCCATTCCAGCTCCTCATCTCCTCTCACTCCACTTTCCCAATCGCCCTATAACTCTCTCCCCATCTCTCTCCTCTCTCTCTCTCTCTCTCTCTCTGTCTCTCTCTCTCTCTCTCTCTCTCTCTCTCTCTCTCTCTCTCTCTCTCTGTCTTCAATGTCCCCATCACATCGCTATCACTAGCAGCAGTCTACTATGCCCTGCTCTTGACCAACCCTGCTTTCTCTGGCTATTACGCAGAGCACACCTGCATTCTCTTCAATTTGCCGGTTGAAAAGTTTCTGTCAGATATTTGTTTCGGTCCGGTATTTTGGTAGGGGCTTCTTTTCCTCTCTTGAGTGCCTGGTTAAACTGACGTACGGGTGACGTGATATTTGACGTAATGTATGTAATGCTTTGCTCTTTTAGGTGCATCCCTTTCATATTTTCGTATGAAAGGGCCTGCTTTTGATGATTTTGGCTACAGTGTGCAATGCATTCTGATAAATTCTGTTTGTTTTGCTAAAACAAAATGTTGTCACTGCTGAAACATGAAAAGCCGTTGAAACTATCGCTTTTATGCTGATTCACTTGCTTGATTGATAAAAATGACACAATCACGTTCTATTACTCAGCTGGATTTTGCAAAATGTACTGAGATGAAGCCTGACCTGGTTTTAAATTTGAATATCTATTTATGTATATCTACATCTCTGTAGCACAAACATTCCTCTGAATGGTTGGACCTTGAAAGAATGTAACCTACTTCCTGCTTGACTGCCTGCCTGTCCGTCCGTCCATCCGTCCGTCCGTCTGTCTGTCTGTGTGTCCGTCCGTCCCTTCGTCTCTTTGTCTGTCTATAAAACACATCACCTAACTTGTCTTTTATCAGAATATAAAGCAATTTTTTGCAAGCGATCAAATTTCTTAGAAAAATATAAGTCTTGTAATGTTGCGAATTATGCTGAGAATGTTAATCCTAGATCTACGGCTGCTATTACTCAACGACATCTTCACTCTGGTCAGGCTAGAAAAAAAATGTTAACAATATTTACCGTTCTGCCAAGTTTGGTTATACTAATGCATGTTACTGAACACACACACACACACACACACACACACACACACACACACACACACACACACACGTAGATATAGACACACATACAGACACACACACGTGCGCGACCAACCGAAAAATGAATGCCTAATTCGTTTTTTTCTTCTTCATAAGTAGGTGTCACACACACACACACACACACACACACACACACACACACACACACACACACACACACACCACGTGCGCGATCAACCGAAAAATGTACGCCTAAGTTCGGATTTTAGCTTCATTTGTACGTCAAACATACATTTCAAAAAGCCGCGTGGACATGCATACACTACCACAATCAGTACAGGGCCACCCTCCTCTGTCCACAAACTGTGTTCAACGTCCATGTTCAAAAACACATCATTTTTGCCAGTTTCCGTATTCGTCGCACCAGAACACCCAAGCTACGGCGCAGTAAATGGCAATTACTCGCTATACAGATTCCTATGCCCGTGATACACGTATTCTATGTTCCTGAGAAGCTCTCGTACTGGGCCAAACTTGGCACAATCAGTGACCTTGAGAAAGACACAACCTGTGAAGAAGGCCAGCCTCTCAACCAGCTAATTTTCGGGGAATCCGATTTTTTTTAAACCCTACTCACTCATCTTTGTAAACAACACGAATGTCAACAAAGTGGGTTTTTAGAAGAAAAATCTATTTAATCTTCTATACAAACAAGACGGACGTTGACAAAAAAAAAGCGTTTCAGACGTGCAAGAGAAGCTGCATCGGAGATTAAGCTGCTTAAACACTTCTTGTCCTGACCAAAGTTCACGTGCCACGCCTGCTTTGGTGCAGAACGGGACTTGTGCGGGGTCATAGGTCATGGTTCACACGCGCGCGCGCACATACCTGGGTCCTCCAGGTTTTTTCCTTCCCGGCAGGATCGGCAGCAGAAGTCTTGGACCTGGGTCTGGCAGCAGTAGGCCAGGCTGGCCCGCTCCAAGAACGCGCCGCACGTCTCCGTGCCGTTCACCAGTGCCGTGTCTCTGGAACCGTCCGGCATCATCATCGTCAACATCATGGTCGTCAACATCGTCATCGTCAACATCATCATCGTCAACATTATCGTCGTCAACATCATCATCGTCAACATCATGGTCGTCAACATCGTCATCGTCAACATCATCATCGTCAACATTATAGTCGTCAACATCGCCAACATCGTCGTCGTCAATATCATCTCCCTCCCCCCCCCCCTCTCTCTCTCCTCTCTCTCTGTCCCCCTCTCCATCTGTCTCTCTCTCTCTCCCTCTCTCTCTACCCCATCCCCCTCTCTCTCCTTTTTCTATCTTTCTCTCTCTCTCTCCTCCTCCTCCTCCTCTCTCTCTCTCTCTCTCTCTCTCTCTCTCTCTCCATCTGTCTCTCTCTCTCCCTCTCTCTCTCTCTCTCCCTCTATCCCTCTTTCTTTCTCCCCTCTCACCCTCTCTCTCATTGTCGTCAACATAATTGTCGCCAACATCGTTGTCGTCAACATCATCGTCGTCAACATCGCCAACATCATCGTTGCCAACATCATCGTCGTCAACATCGTTGTCGCCAACATTACCGTCGTCAACATCATCGCCGTCAACATCATCGTTACCAACATCATCGTCGTCAACATCATCATCGTCAATATCATTGTCGTCAACGTCATCGTCGTCAACATCGTCGTCGTCAACGTCATCAACATCATCTGCGTTAACATCACTGTCGTCAACATCATTGTCATCATCGTTGTCGTCTTCGTGATGATGATGGTGATGCTGAAAATGATGATGGCGATGATTTAAGTTGATTATTTTCTCCCACCCCCAGTGTCTTCACTCTCTCTCTTCTCAGCCGTCTACGCCCCCCCCCCCCCCCTTCACACACACACACACACACACACACACACACACACACACACACACGTACACACACACACGTACACACACCTTTTTTGTTCTTTCCATTCCTCCATATGCCCACCTTTTTCCGCTCTCTCTCTCTCTCTCACACACACACACACACACACACACACACACACACACACACACACACACACACACACACACGCGTGCGCGAGCACGCGCACACACACACATAAATATCCACACACAACACACACACACACACACGCACGCACGCATGGACGCACACATACGCATACACGCACACACACACACATTCTCTCTCTCTCCTCTTTTTCTCTCTCTCCCTCCCCTCTCCCCCCTCCCTCCTTCTCTCTCTTTCTCCCCCCCTCCCTCTCCCCCTCTTCCCCTCTCTCTCTCTCCCTCTCTTTCTTCCCTCTCTCTCTCCCCGTCTCTCTCCCCCCCCCCACTCCTCTTTCCCTCTCCCTCACCTGCATGTGTCCACCTCGTCAGGGACCTCAAACACCAGGGTGGTACTGAGGGTGGTCTGGGTGGCGGAGGGGGGCGGGGTGGTGGCTTGGTAGCCGCACGTGCCGCAACACTGGACGTCGTACAGCTCATCGGTCCCGGCAGCGGCTGGCCACAGTGCGTCCCGTCACAGTCCTTCACCCGGTCCCCATACTCACACCCTGCACCGTCGAAACACAGCGCGCAGAGTTTTCTCACACAGTTCAGCCGCAAATCGCTTTGCAAGGACAAACTCAGACTGCAGGGTACCACCATTGCACAGCGTGGTTGTTCTCTGTCGCACAGCGTATGGCGATCACAGCGAATAACAAGACGGGAAACTATCAGCACACACACCCTCATGACTCAAGGTTGAGCGAAAGGTCAATGGTCAAACCTCATTAGCAAGGTTGTGAAAGGATGAAAGGTCAATCCTCGTGATTGAAAGGTTGAGAAAGGCTGAAAGGTCAAAGCTCATGATAAAAGGTTGAGAAAGGTTAAACAGGAGCAATGACTGTATGACACCTGGAGTAAACGGTTTTTAAAGAGGAGCATTGACTATATGACACCTGTGCTAAAAGGCTTTAAAAAGGGAGCATCGACTGTATGACACCTGTAGTAAACGGTTTTAAAAAGGAGCATTGACGGAACAACACCCGTAGTAAACGGTTTTTTAAAAGGAGCATTGACTGAATGACACCTGGAGTAAACGGTTTTAAAAAGGAGCATTAAGTGTGTGACACCCGTAGTGAAAAAAGGAGCTTTGACTATATGACACTTGCAGTAAAGAGTTTCAAAAAGGGAG
>JADBJO010004780.1:120000-125000 GCA_016801955.1 Conus betulinus | reverse complement strand
CCCCGTCACCGGCAATCCACAGGGAGCAGTCAATGCCAGGTCGTAAAGAGGCAACCCACCAGAGGAGACACTGCACTGCTGCCGAGTCACTTCGGTGGTGTTCAATGGCGTCTGTTCTTATCCTACATGCACAGGACACCACCTACTAAGCCCCCGCACTGACGACAACACTGGCTTGGTCGCGGAGCCTGAAACGCTCGGATTCTTCTTTGTAGATCTGCTATGAGGGTCCACGTTTCACAAGCATAAAGAACGACGATACATGAAGTGACAAATCTCGCCAGACGTATAATAGACTGTCCCTGTAGAGCCACAGTGCTTCCACCATGGGAAACATTGTTTGACGTTGCCATTCAAACAACACACAGACCCGTGACTTTTGTCACCAGCAGCACGAAAAAAACTGTGCCTCCATAATTCGGGACTGATCTCACTGAAGAGGGCAATGGCATAACAAAGTGATCTTTATCATGCAGCCTGTACAATGTTGGTTACTTTTCCCAATGTGCGTGAGTATGTGTGTGTGTGTGTGTGTGTGTGTGTGTGTGTGTGTGTGTGTGTGTGTGTGTGTGTGTGTGTGTGTGTGTGTGTGTGTGTGTGTGTGTGTGTGTGTGTGTGTGCGCGCGCGCGCGCGCATGCGTGTGCATGCGCTCTTTCTTGTGATGTTTGTATATAATTATGTACTTCGCCTTCCTGGCTAATTGTTTTGTTGGTTGCTGTTACTAAAGATCTGCTAGTCTTTATTTGTTTGTTTGTTTTTAATGATTTTAACAGCTAGCGAAAGTGATGAGACTCTTACTGAAAGACATGCGAGTTTGTCATGTGAGTGTATGACGAATCGTCTCCACCTACCCTGCACAGATAGGATTCGTTGCCGTAAATCTGGCGGCACTGCTCGTCGGGGCCTGCCAGCTCTCCGGGAAAACCCGTTACCGCCGGCACGTCCTCCGGGGATTCCCGTCGAGTCAGACAGTCCCTTGGTGAATCGGACAAGATCAACGATAATAATGATTAGGACGGTCTTGGGTGATGTGATGGTGATGACGGCGACGTTGGTATGGGCGATGATGATGATATGATGATTATTAATACACACTTCTATTACTACTGCCGCCACTACTACTTTGAGTAAACTGCTGCTGCTGCTGCTGCTGCTGCTGTTGCTGCTGCTGCTGCTGCTGCTGTTGTGCTGCTTCTGGTGTTGCTGCTACTTCTACAACTACTGTTGCTTCTGCCGTTTACTACTTCTACAAAACAACACAACAACAAAAAAAACTACTACTGCTTCTACTACTACTACTACTACCATCACCACCACCATCACCACCATTACTATCATTACTACTATCACTACCACAAATGCTACTGGTACTTCTGCTACCGTCATTACTACTCCTACTACAAGTGCGAAACAAGGAGACGAGTGTCTTAGAGCTAATATAATGAGTATGATGATGCTAGTGGTGAAGACAAATCTGTAAAGCGTCTAATCCAAAACAGTGAATCACAGTATCACGTTGCATATATTACAATTCGCTGTTCGTAATGGGTGCACACACACACACACACACACACACACACACACACACACACACACACACACACACACACACATGCACGCACGCACGCACGCTCACACACATGTACGCGCGCACACACACACACACACACACACACACACACACACACACACACACACACACACACATGTACAGCAAAATGCAGAGGAAGAACCCACGCACAAAATTGAACACAAAGCAAGACAGGCACAAAAGCAAGTACACAGAGAGAACCCAGACAGAATATGCCCAGAGAGAGAGAGAGAGAGAGAGAGAGAGAGAGAGAGAGAGAGAGAGAGAGAGAGAGAGAGAGAGAGAGAGAGAGAGTGTGTGTGTGTGTGTGTGTGTGTGTGTGTTGTGTGTGTGTGTGTGTGTGTGTGTGTGTGTGTGTGTGTGTGTGTGTGTGTGTGTGTGTGTGTGAACCAGATACAAAGATGTCCACACAGATAAGGGAGCACAGACACAAACACATCTACATAGAGGGCAGAACCCAGAACAAAAAAAGCATAAACAGAGGAGGGAACCCAGACACAAAAATGTACACACAGAAGAAAGAACCCAGGATCAAAGATGTACACACAGAACAAAGGTGTACACATACAGGAGGGAACCAAGACACAACGATGTACACAGAGAGAAGGGAGTTTAGACGAAAATACATACACATAGATGGAATCTAGACACAAAAATGTACACGGAAAGAAGGGACTTTAGACGAAAATACATACACATAGATGGAACCTAGACACAAAGATGTACACAGAGAGAATGGACTTTAGACGAAAATGCATACACATTGATGGAATCTAGACACAAAGATGTACACAGAAAGAAAGGGACTTTAGACGAAAAAATACATACACATTGATGGAATCTATAGACACAAAGATGCACACAGAAAGAAGAGTTAAGACGAAAATGCATACACATAGATGGAATCTAGATTCAAAGATGCACACAGAGAGAAGGAAACCTAGACACAAAGAAGTGCTCACAGTGGAGGAAATTCACACAGAAAGATGTGCACAAAGAAGAAGAAACCTGGGTATAAGGGTGCACACACAGAGGAGGGAAACTAACAAAAGGATGTACCCAGAGAAGAGGGAATCCATACACAAACATTCTCTACAGAGAAGGTAACCCAGACACACAGATGTCCACACACAAGAGGGAACCCCGACACAAAGATGCCCACCAATAAGAGGGAACTCAGACACAAAGATGTCCACCCATAAGAGGGGGCTTCAGACACAAAGATGTCCACACAGAGGAGGGAACCTAGACACAAAGATGTCCATACAAAAGGCGAGAACTCAGACACAAAGATCTCCACACAGAGGAGAGAAACCAGACACAAAGATACCCACACAGAGAAGAAAACCTAGACACAAAGATGCTCACACAGAGAAGAAAGCCTAGACATACAGATGCCCACACACAGAAGAGAACTCCGACACAGAGATGTCCACACGGAGAAGAGAAACTAGACACAAAGATGCCCACACAGAGGATGGAACCCAGACACAAAGATGCCCACACTGAGGAGGGAACCTAGACAAAGACGCCCACACAAGAGGACGCGGCTCAAGCCACTGCCTCACCCCAGATCCGTGGCCGTCAAGTTGGCGACGTAGTTCTCGAAGGCGGTGACGGAGCAGGACGAGAACCTCCAAGGGTTGGCTTTGTTGCCCGGGGTCTGTTTCTGGGAACTGCCGGCCATGATGTAGCGGTCCTCCGGCTTGCAGTTGTTGCCGTCCCCATCGTGTCTGGCACCCAGACTGCCCGCAGACAGCAGTGGCCATACACACCATCGGAGGAACCAGCTAGAGGTGGACTTGAGAGGGTGAGGGGTCTCTTGCCAAGGTCGAACGAATCTTGGGTCCGAGTGTGTGCCATGATTGTGTGCGACGATTGTGTGTGAAGATTGTGTGCGATAATGGTGTGCGGTGACTGCGTGGATGACTGCGTGCGATGACTGCGTGTGATGACTGTGTGATGCACACTGTCAAATTTACCATCAGGGGAAGTAATCTACTGGAGCGGATTGACGGAATTACCTCTCGTAGACTTAAGAGAAAAATAAACAGACGGGCAATTATACAGAATATACCTTTTCCTCATACATCAAATTCAGTATTCGTTGAAAATATATTGCTTCCTACATGTTGCAGTAATGACTTCATAGCTTTCATTTACAGTACAAACTTTGCAATGATCTTGATTATGTAACAGACTCTCAATCCAGCGTGTGATGAAGGTCTACACCAACGCACAATGTGTTCGATCGTGGTCACCGTTCCCATCTCAACCCAGATAGGTTCCGTAGTTTTCGCGTCACAACGTTTGCAACAAGTTGGCCAAACGAACCTGCCGCGTTTTTTTTTTTTTTTTTTCGTACAATCCGGATCCATCCAACAATTGAACCGATCCGTTCATGGTCCATTTTCCATCTTTTCATTAAGAAGGGTTCTGGTGGGGTCAGCAGTTTTTAGGTGATCCTGCTAACTGACAGACAACACACACTGACAAACGCACACGGACGACAATATAACCTCCTTAGCGGAAGAAACGAATGAACTATCAAATTATTTTTTTTTTTTTAATATTGTTCGTGAGGTCGTCTTGTGATCGGCTATGCGATTATTATGTTGCTTCTCTATAAATTGGGGAAAAAAAATGTTTATGCCACTGCTTCTTTAACATGAAAAGAAAAAAAAAGTTTGAAAAAAAAAGAAGCAAACAAACAGAAGGAGCTGACAGAGAATCTCCAAACTATCCTACAAGGCGTGGGTCATGTTGTATATTCTATTTAAGCCGAAGTATATCTCTGCTGTTTATGCTTTTTGTATTCGTCTTCATCATCACATTGTCTTTCACGTTCTAAAGTTAAAACTTATCACACACACAGAGACACAGACACACACACACACACACACGCGCGCGCGCGCGCGCGCGCGCGCGCGCGCACGCACACACGCACGCACACATACACACACACACACACACACAGGTGCGCGAGTGCTCGCAATCACCATACACAGTCAATGTATACAGTCATCGCCCACAGTCACTGCACACCAACCGTATCCTTTTGAGACCTTCTACAGGAAGCAAACAAACCATGACGTTTGTATTGTATTGTATTTAATTTGTCTGTGTTGATAAACACTTTCTCTTTTTTCTTGTTTTTTTTTTCTTTCGTAAAAAAAAAGGTCAGATAAGACCCGATACAATGACGTCACTTGTGCGTGTCATGCACGTGTTACACGTCAATGAATCCATGGAACCATCCAGGGCACACATGGGAACACAGCGAGGGAGACTGGCTTTTGTGACGATGAACACTACATATCTCGGGGAGCTCTGCCCTAAACTTCCGTAAGGAGAAATCAGTTACGACGGTAACTCTGTGCAATACAACACATCATCATCGCAAAACGA
>JADBJO010004780.1:110000-115000 GCA_016801955.1 Conus betulinus | reverse complement strand
GCAACACAACAATTGCAATACACTATAGTGCAATGCGATACAATACAACAGAACAACAACACAATACAGTACAACGCAACGCAGTGCAATGCCACACAAGACAATGCCGCACAATATGATACAATACAACGCACCACAGCAATTCCAACGCAATATAGTACCATGCAATGCAGAGCAATACAACACAATACAAAATAATACAATGCAAAACAGTGCAATGTGATAGAGTACGGTGCAATTCAGTTCAATACAGTACAGGACACCAGTCACGTATAACACTAGACTCCTCAATCCAACACAAAACTGATGAGATAAAAGACAACACTACATACTTCAACACAACATGAAACCTGGCTACATGGCAAATCACAGTAATAACAAACCCAACACGGACGGAACACAACACAAAAGTTTTGGAAACCCCTTTATCGTTCAACGTTCATCCCTGCCGTCTTCCCTCCCTGACCCTGACCCCAATCCCCCCCCCCCCCCCCCCTCCCTCTTGTTCTCCTTCCGGCGACTAATTGATCCACCCACCCCTCTCCCCCCCCGAAAGTGTCATCATCTCACCTGCCGTGTTGTTGAACCGAAAACCATCGTCACTGTCACTGTACAGATCATACCTGACACATGCAAAAAAACCACTGTGTGTCTCATCGTATAGATCATTCCTTAAAATATCAAAATAACCGGTGTATGTCTCATTATACAGATCATTCCTGAAATACCCAAAATAACCGGTGCATGTCTCGTTATGCAGATCATTCCTGAAATATATCAAATAACCAGTGTACGTCTCATTATACAGACCATTCTTGAAATATCCAAATGACCGGTGTATATCTCGTTGTACAGATCATTTCTGAAATATCCAAATAACTGGTGTATGTCTCATTATACAGATCATTCCTGAAATACCAAAACAACTGGTGTATGTCTCATTATACAAATCATTCTTGAATATCCAAATAACCGGTGTATGTCTCATTATACAGATCATTCCTGAAATATCAAAATATGGTGTATGTCTCATTATACAGATCATTCCTGAAATACCAAAACAACTGGTGTGTCTCATTATACAGATAATTCCTTTAAATATCCAAATCACAGTGTATGTCTCATTGTACAGATCATTCCTGAAATATCAAAAAATCATTGTGTGTGCCATTATAGAGATCATCATTGAAATATCAACAACAACAACAACAACAGCAACAACAACAACAACAACAAATCAGCCTATTGTTCATTATACAGATCCTTTTTAAATTTTTTTTTCAATAACCATTGTCTGTGTCACTGCATAGAGCTTTCCTGATTAATATCCCCATAATCGTCGTCTGTGTCAATGTATAGATCATACCTGAAATGTCCCCATAATCATTGTCAGTGTACAAATCATATCTGAAATATCCCCATAATCACTGTCTGTGTTAATGTCTAGATTACAACTGAAATATCTCCATAATCACTGACTGTGTCAATGTATAGATCATACCTGATATATCCCCATAGCCACTGACTGTGTTAATGTATAGATCATACCTGATATATCCCCATAATCACTGACTGTGTTAATGTATAGTCATACCTGATATATCCCCATAATCACTGACTGCGTCAATGTATAGATCACACCCAGATATATATCCCCATAATCACTGACTGTGTTAATGTATAGATCATACCTGATATATCCCCATAATCACTGACTGCGTCAATGTATAGATCACACCATATATATATCCCCATAATCACTGACTGTGTCAATGCATAGATCATACCCGATATATCCCCATAATCACTGACTGTCAATGTATAGATCATACTTGATATATCCCCATAATCACTGACTGTGTCAATGCATAGATCATACCTGATATATCCCCATAATCACTGACTGTGTCAATGTATAGATCATACTTGATATATCCCCATAGCAACTGACTGTGTCAATGTATAGATCATACCTGATATATCCCCATAGCCACTAACTGTGTCAATGTATAGATCATACCTGATATATCCCCATAGCCACTGACTGTGTCAATGCATAGATCATACCTGATATATCCCCATAATCACTGAATGTGTCAATGCATAGATCATACTTGATATATCCCCATAATCACTGACTGTGTCAATGCATAGATCATACCTGATATATCCCCATAATCACTGACTGTGTCAATATATAGATCATACCTGATATATCCCCATAATCACTGACTGTGTCAATATATAGATCATACCTGATATATCCCCATAATCACTGACTGTGTCAATGCATAGAGCATACCTGATATATCCCCATAATCACTGACTGTGTCAATGTATAGATAGATCACACCAGATATATCCCCATAATCACTGACTGTGTCAATGTATAGATCACACCAGATATATCCCTATAATCATTGACTGTGTCAATGTATAGATCATACCAGATATATCCCCATACTCACTGACTGTGTCAATGTATAGATCATACCCGATATGTCCCCATAATCACTAACTGTGTCAATGTATAGATCATACCTGATATGTCCCCATAATCACTGACTGTGTCAGTTTATAGATCATACCTAAAATATCCCCATAATCACTGACTGTGTCAATGTATAGATCGTACTTGAAATATACCCATAATCATTATCTGTGTCAATGTATAGATCATGCCTGAAATTTCCCCATAATCATTGTCCGTGTGAATGCATAGATCACACCTGAAATATTCCTATAATCATTGTATCTGTCACTGTACAGATCATACCTTAAAAAAATCATTGTCTGTGTCAATGTACAGATCATACCATCATACCTGAAATATCCCCACAATCACAGTCTGTGTCAGTAAAGAACATACTTAAAGTATCCAAATAATCATATTCTCTCTCTCTCTCTCTCTCTCTCTCTCTCTCTCTCTCACACACACACACACACACACACACACACACACACACACTGTCTTTGTTCCCTTCCTTCTTCCTCACTTTCTGAGTTTGGCTTTCTCATTATCTATCTTTATCTTTCCAAATTCATCTGTGTGTGTGTGTGTGTGTGTGTGTGTGTGTGTGTGTGTGTGTGTGTGTGTGTGTGTGTGTGTGTGTTCCACTTTCTGTCCTTCTTGTCTGTCATACTTATCTCTGTTCTCGCTCCCCTCCTATCTCGTTGACCGTCTTCTCTATCCTCTGTGAGTCTGTGTCCATGATTGTCTGTTCTGTCTGTCCGTCTCTTATATCTCTGTCTGTCTGTGTCCAGCATTGTCCCCTGTCTGTTTGTCTGTCTATCTGATTATATATCTGTATGTGTCCACCATTGTCCCTGTCTGTCTCGTTATATCTGTGTGTCAGTGTCCGGCATTGTCCCTGTCTGCCTGTCTGTCTCAGTATATCTCTGTATCAATCATTGTCCCTGTCTGTCTGTCTGTCTGTCTCATTATATCTCTACCTGTGTCTATCATTGTCCCTGTCTATCTACCTGTCTGTCTCATTATCTCTCTGCTTTGTCTATGTCCATCATTATCCCTGTCTGTCTGTCTGTCTCACTATATCTCTGTGCATCTGTGTCCATCATTGTCCCTGTCTGTTTGTCTCATTGTCTCTGTCTGTGTCCATCACTGTCCCTGTCTGTCTCATTATATCTCTGTCTGTCTGTGTCCATCATTGTACCTGTCTGTCTGTCTGTCTCATTATGTCTCTGTGTGTCTGTGTCCATCATTGTCCCTGTCTGTCTGTCTGACTCATTATATCTGTGTGTCTGTGTCCATCATTGTCCCTGTCTGTCTGTCTGTCTCATTATATCTCTGTGTGTGTCTGTGTCCATCATTGTCCCTGTCTGTCTGTCTGACTCATTATATTTTGTGTGTGTCTGTGTCCATCATTGTCCCTGTCTCTCTGTCTGTCTCTCATTATCTCTGTGTATCTGTGTCCATCATTGTCCTTGTCTGTCTGTCTCACTGTATCTCTGTGTGTCTGTGTCCATCATTGTCCCCTGTCTGTCTGTCTGTCTGTCTGTCTGACTATATCTCTGTGTGTCAGTGTCCATCATTGTCCCTGTCTGTCTGCCTGTCTGACAGTCTGCCTCAATATATCTGTTTATCTGTGAACATCATTGTCCCTGTGTGTCTGTCTCACTATATCTCTGTGTGTCAGTGTCCATCATTGTCCCTATCTGTCTCACTATATCTCTGTGTGTCTGTGTCCATCACTGTCCCTGTCTGTCTGTCTGTCTGTCTGTCTGACTCGTTATATCTTTGTGTGCCTGCGTCCATCACTGCCCCCGTCTGTCTGTCTGTCTGACTCATTATATCTCTGTGTGTCTGTGTCCATCATTGCCCCTGTCTGTCTGTCTGTCTGATTTTATATCTCTGTGTGTCTGTGTCCATCATTGCCCTGTCTGTCTCTCTGTCTGTCTGACTCATTATCTCTGTGTGTCTGCTGCGTCCACCACTGTCCCTGTCTGTCTGTCTGTCTGACTCATTATACCTCTGTGTGTCTGTGTCCATCATTGCCCTGTCTGTCTCTCTGTCTGTCTGACTCATTATATCTCTGTGTGTCTGCGTCCACCACTGTCCCTGTCTGTCTGTCTGTCTGACTCATTATACCTCTGTGTGTCTGTGTCCATCATTGTTCCTGTCTGTCTGTCTGTCTGACTCATTATATCTCTGTGTGTCTGTGTCCATTATTGTCCCCGTCTGTCTGTCTGTCTGTCTGTCTGACTCATTATATCTCTGTGTGTCTGTGTCCATCATTGTCCCTGTCTGTCAGTCTGTCTGACTCATTATATCTCTGTGTGTCTGTGTCCATCATTGTCCCTGTCTGTCTGTCTGTCTGACTCATTATATCTCTGTGTGCCTGTGTCCATCATTGTATCTGTCTGTGTGTCTGTCTCACTATATCTATGTGTGTCTGTGTCCATCATTGTCCCTGTCTGTCTGTCTGTCTGATTTGCATTTCTGTGCGTCTGTGTCCATCATTGTTCCTGTCTGTTTGTCT
>JADBJO010004780.1:87500-90000 GCA_016801955.1 Conus betulinus | reverse complement strand
TTTTTGTTTTTTTTTGCGTTTTTCAATTTGGCTTGCAATTTATAATTTTCAATTTTTATATAATATACACTTTAAGTCTGTATTCACTGCACATGCTTACGAGTTGACAGCCCAGACGAGATGGCCCATGTTGGTTGATGAGGCTAATAGAAACAACACAATTCGTCTGGGTTGTTGTCAGTTGTTGTCCTTAAGGCTATGCACCTATGTAACAAGTCTGGAAAATCTAGCTTGAAAGATGTGGAAAATATTGCAGGAAAAACGAAATGGGTGCTCAACGATCAGAGTGACCTTGACCTTGACCTTTGACCTTAATTTTTTGCGAGCAGTATCAGCATACCTTACCTAATCAACAAACAAATTTGAGAAGGCTGCCTTAAGTGGTCGAAGAGACATTGCCAAAAATGTCCGTTTTGGGCCGACGTGGGGACACACACACACACACACACACACACACACACACACACACACACACACACACACACACACACCCGAAAAAAAAAAAAAAAAAAGACACGAACGAACTTAATAGTCTGCTCGCTTTCTTGAAAGCGGCAGACTAACAAGACTGACAGAAGTTGTGACATTTTGTGCAAGAGTCAATTCCAAAATGGGGCATAGGTGCACAAATTGTCACAACTGCGACTTATGACATTTTGTGCAGTTCTTCACTGCACAAAATGTCACAACTGGCACAAAATGTCACACTTGTAACATTTTGTGCAGTGGTGACATGTTGTGCGGTAACAGGCCCCGCTCGGCCAAAGCTGACCACAGATGACGCATTCTAGCTGCCGTCTCGGTTAGAGCAGCGCGAATGTGCAGTTTAGCAGTTTTTGACAAAAAAAATAAAACCAACAATAACAACAAACCAACAAAAAAAAGTCGTATGCTGCAGTAGTACCTTAAAAACAATGTTAAGACTTCACATAGCCGATTACACCCTACCCTCATTCATCTCTCTCTCTCTCTCTCTCTCTCTCTCTCTCTCTCTCTCTCTCTCTCTCTCCGTCTCTCTGGGCGTGCGCGCGCGCGCGCGCGCGTGTGTGTGTGTGTGTGTGTGTGATTGTGATCATATAAAGATGTAACTGTAACAGTCCAGGCTAGACTGACCACGTCAGATGATATCATAGTCTCTTGAGTCTGAGGATATAAAAGTAAAACAAATCAGGCCTCAAACTCCCTGAGAATCGTCTCCAAGGCAGGTCGATACCCCAGCCAGCCTGCCAGACAAGACAGAGCAACACTAGCAGACCGTACTGATTCGTCTTCTCTTCACGTGTGAAAAACATCACACACACACACACACACACACACACACACACACACACACACACACACACACACACACACGCACGCACGCACGCACGCACGCACACACACACACACACACACACACACACACACACACACACACACACACACACACACACTCGCACAAACACTCGCACACACGCACGCACGCATGCACCTACGCGCTGAATGTCACATTCTCTCCTGAGCTTGGAGTTTCCTTACAAACAAAAGACAAGTGAAAAACACCTCAAAGTCCAGAACAAAACCAACTCACGATGCTGTAGCGGCCCTCAGCGGTGCATTGGACGAGGAAGGCTGCCCCGTACCGCTGGTTCTGGTATGCCGCCGTCTTCTGAAGCGACAGAACGAGTGTACACCCATCAGTGTCAAAGACGAGCGAGTAATGGGGCGGGGTTTGGGTGGGGTGGGGAGCAGGGAAATTGGGAGGAAGAGGAACCTAGAGACTCAAAACAAACAAACAAACAAACAAAAAACTGTGAGAACATCAGGAACGTTTTTGTAAATGTCATGAACAAAATTCTTGATTTCCTTGCGTGTTAGTTTCATAGTCAGGTGACTGAAAGCGGCAAATGAAACAAATTTTAAACAGGATTGTTGGGGATTCCGCAGGTCCATATGGAAAATCAGATCACAAGACGAAACACGACGCGTTTCGACCTCTTTGGTGTCCTTCAGATAAAACAAAACAACATTTAAGGACAATGAAAACAAAGACCGAGCAATCACTTACCTTCTCGCATTCGGCGCAAAATTTCTTGCGCGTTAGTATACCTCTTGAATGGAACCCTCAGGGCAAGAGAAAAGTGGGAAGACCAAGACCAGACATGACGAAGGAGTACCGACGCAGAAGTGAAGGCCGTCGGAATGACGTGGGCCGAGCTGAAGAGGATCTCCCGAAATCGTGTCCGCTGGAAGAGTGTGGTTGCGTCCCTATGTCCCCCAGGAATTCAGAGGACTAAATAAGTAAAGTTAGTATACCTAACTGCTCAGCAGACTATTTCTGAGAAGAGGAGGCCTTGAACTCTGAAGTCAAGGCAGCAGTCACTAGAACGAGTTCGCACTGAATCTGGTCGAGGAGCATCAGAAGTGAACTTCGTAAAGCTTAGATTTTCCGAGAAGGTTTGGGGGGGGGGGGGGGGGGGGGCGATTCATTTTCTGAAAATTTCCTGCTGTCAAACTCTCC
>JADBJO010004780.1:80000-82500 GCA_016801955.1 Conus betulinus | reverse complement strand
GACATAGCATAGCGGAACCATCCAAATCCTTTCCAGTGAACACACTCATTTTTGTTGTTTGTGTTGTTTTTCTTTTTACGCCTGACTACTGGTTCTTGCTTTCTTCCACTGTGGGATACTCGTCAGTACTGCCAGGCTTACTTCCGAGGCATGCCGCATACAGTTTCAAAGATTCTCAGCACCACGTGGAGAAAGTAGCAAATCCAGCATCCCCCTCCTTGTGTCTTAAGAGGTTGTCTTTTTTATATTTTCTACTTTTCACAAGAAAATGTAGCGTGTTTTGCTCTTTCATGATTTTTTTTGCTTCTTAGGTGGCACCTTGGTTGTTTTTTTTTTGGAAACTCAACAAACATACTATGGTATTGCACACCAGCCTTTTCCAGGTATAGCATTCTTTGAAAACCGAAAAGGCTGAGGAGTCAAATTACCACTTTTCGCGACCACTGAGGAGAAACAATCAGGTTTCGAAATACCGGTATCTGACCAGGAGTTATATGTTAGTGAGCTTTCTCCCATTGGAGATATACCGGTATCTGACCAGGAGTTATATGTTAGTGAGCTTCCTCCCCATTGGAGATGGTCTCCCACTTTGGAGACTAGAAGCTTGCTGAAGGTTCATTTTGAGAAGCATTTATTATTCCCCATTCACCCACTCAAGCACATACTGTCAGTTAGACAGAATCATCTACCACTGCAGATATGAAGGCTTATCACCCCCTTATTTCTACAATCTAAGACATAAAAGCAAGCTTTGTTTATAATTCAATATTTCTTGCAGTCATTGCAAATACCAAGCTGCTCTGTAAGTTGCTGGAATGGTGCTCGGTACTTATTCTTGGAATTTGTTAGTTTATTATATATATATATATATATATATATATATATATATATATATATATATATATATAAATACTGCTAAAACGCCTAATAAAAATCTTAAAGTGCTCAACCCCTTGGGGAGCAACATCTGTTAAAAATAGGATGATAAAAGGAAGTTTTAAAACCCAACAGATCTGTTTCGAGCCAGCGCTCTCGTCAGGATCCTGACGAGAGCGCTGGCTCGAAACAGATCTGTTGGTTTTTAAAACTTCCTTTTATCATCCTATTTTTAACAAATAAATAAATATATATATATATATATATATATATATATATATATAATATCTCTCTCTCAATATATATAGATATCTAGATAGATATCTAATACTTCACTTTTTAGAAGGCATTCAAATTTTAGAGAACTAGTTACCTCTTGATGGTCTAAATCAATTGTGTTTGTTGATTTGTTACGCAGTCATGAGTATTTGTTTCATATGATATATTATGTTCACCCACCCTTCACAATGGGCATAGGCTAATGAATTAAACATCCAAACCCGAATCCGAAATCCTAATACTTCAAGTCCGTTCTAACACTTCATTACTGTTTATCGCTCAGGGGCGAAAACCAGTTCAGCAACAGCCCTCATGACCACAGACTCCCCAGCACAGTCAAAACTTCAGGGCCTTCTAGAACTTTACATAAAATCAACTCCGGAGACCGACGTTTTCACATGAATTTTGTCGATAGCATCGTTGTTGTTGTTGTTGTTGTTGTTGTTGTTGTTGTTGTTATTGTTGTGTGTGTGTCTGTGCGTGCGTGCGTGCGTGTGTGTGTGTGTGTGTGTGCTTGGTTGTATTTTTTTTTAGTTCCAAGTGCATGAAATCTCTTTCCAGTGCAAGATTTCCAAATCCTGAACTTCCCCAAGTTGACACGGTTCAAGTGTCACTGCGGTGGTAGGGTTGATATGCGTCATCTGCCCTCCTCCCACCCAAGGAGGGGGGGGGGGGGGGGGGGGGGGGGGGGGGGGGGGGGGGTATGGATAGTGCTTCGGGGGAGGGAGGAAGGGGGTGCTTCTCAGATGATTTTTTTTTTCATTATCTAACAACCTTCCATAAAAACCCACGGGTCGACCTGGTCTCTTTCTTTCTTTCTTTCTTCAAGCCTTGCCATTCCACCCACTTCACCTTTCACTGTAGAATTCCGTACTTTGCAAGTGCCATAAGCTGTAGAACCACTTGAGACTATGCAGTACTCTACAGCCTTACACTGTACACAGTGTCTTCTAACGTCCTGCCCTCTTGTCACTCCCCCCCCCCCCCCCCCCCCCCCCCCGGGAAGATTTTTGTTCGTTTGTTTGTCTGTCTGTCTGTCTGTCTGTCTATCAGGAAGATCTCGCCAAAACTGCTGAACCCATTTCCAGAAAACGTGGCAGAAAGGTATTCTGCGTCCCACAGACGATTTAATGAAGATTTCGGAAAAGGGTTTCATGCATTCCATCGAAGACTACTCGAAGAATAGACGATTAAGATTAGATAGTTAACGTTGGTGATGACCAGAACTTTAGCACTCCCCCCAAAAAAATGTACATGTTGCTTAAGGAACGCGAATTTATTATGACATTATGATGGAAGTCAAAGACGTTTTTGACATAAATGCATTTGTCAAATTGGAACACCG
>JADBJO010004780.1:72500-75000 GCA_016801955.1 Conus betulinus | reverse complement strand
CAGAGCAGAGCAGAGCAGAGCAGAGCAGAGCAGAGCAGCAGCAGTAGAGCAGAGCAGAGCAGAGCACAGTAGAGCAGAGTAGAGAGCAGTAGAGTAGAGCAGAGCAGAGCAGAGCAGAGCAGAGCAGAGCAGAGCAGAGCAGAGCAGAGAGAGCAGAAGCAGAGCAGAGCAGAGCAGAGCAGAGCAGAGCAGAGCAGAGCAGAGCAGAGCAGAGCAGAGCAGAGCAGAGCAGAGCAGAGCAGAGCAGAGCAGAGCAGTAGAGCAGAGCAGAGCAGAGCAGAGAGCAGAGCAGAGCAGAGCAGAGCAGAGCAGAGCAGAGCAGAGCAGAGCAGAGCAGAGCAGAGCAGAGCAGAGCAGAGCAGAGCAGAGCAGAGCAGAGCAGAGCAGAGCAGAGCAGAGCAGAGCAGAGCAGAGCAGAGCAGAGCAGAGCAGAGCAGAGCAGAGCAGAGCAGAGCAGAGCAGAGCAGTAGAGCAGAGCAGAGCAGAGCAGAGCAGCAGAGCAGAGAGCAGAGAGCAGAGCAGCAGCAGAGCAAAGAGAGAGCAGTAGAGCAGAGCAGAGTAGAGTAGAGTAGAGCAGCATAGCAGAGTAGAGCAGAGTAGAGTAGAGCAGAGCAGAGCAGAGCAGAGAGCAGAGCAGAGCAGCAGTAGAGCAGAGCAGAGCAGAGCAGAGCAGAGCAGAGCAGAGCAGAGCAGAGCAGAGCAGAGCAGAGCACAGTAGTGCAGAGCAGAACAGAGCACAGTAGAGCAGAGCAGAGCAGAGCAGAGCAGAGCAGTGCAGAGCAGAGCAGAGCAGAGCAGAGCAGAGCAGAGAGCAGAGCAGAGCAGAGCAGAGCACAGCAGAGCAGCAGAGCAGAGCAGAGCAGAGCAGAGCAGAGCAGAGCAGAGCAGAGCAGAGCAGAGCAAAGCAGAGCAGAGCAGAGCAGAGCAGAGCAGAGCAGAGTAGAGCAGAGTAGAGCAGAGCAGAGCAGAGCAGAGCAGAGCAGAGCAGAGCAGAGCAGAGCAGAGCAGAGCAGAGCAGAGTAGCAGAGCAGAGCAGAGTAGAGCAGAGCAGAGCAGAGTGGAGCAGAGTAGAGCAGAGCACAGTAGAGCAGAGCACAGTAGAGTAGAGCAGAGCAGTAGCAGAGCAGAGCAGAGCAGAGCAGCAGTGTAGCAGAGCAGAGCAGAGCAGAGAGCAGAGCAGAGCAGAGCAGAGCAGAGCAGAGCAGAGCAGAGCAGAGCAGAGCAGAGCAGAGCAGAGCAGAGCAGAGCAGAGCAGAGCAGAGAGCAGAGCAGAGCAGAGAGCAGAGCAGAGCAGAGCAGAGCAGAGCAGAGAGTTGAGCAGAGCAGAGCAGAGCAGAGCACAGTAGAGCAGAGTAGAGCAGAGCAGAGCAGAGCAGAGCAGAGCAGAGCACAGTAGTGCAGAGTAGAGCAGAGCAGCAGCAGAGCAGAGCAGAGCAGAGCAGAGCAGAGCAGAGCAGAGTAGAGCAGAGCAGAGCAGAGCAGAGTAGAGCAGAGTAGAGCAGAGCACAGCAGAGCAGAGCAGAGCAGAGCAGAGCAGAGCAGAGAGAGCAGAGCACAGAGAGCAGAGCAGAGCAGAGCAGTGCAGAGCAGAGCACAGTAGAGCAGAGTAGAGTAGAGCAGAGCAGAGCAGAGCAGAGTAGAGCAGAGCAGAGTAGAGCAGAGTAGAGCAGAGCAGAGCAGAGTAGAGCAGAGCATAGTAGGGTAGAGCACAGTAGAGCAGAGTAGAGCAGAGCAGAGCAGAGCAGAGCAGAGCAGAGCAGAGTAGAGTAGAGCAGAGCAGAGCAGAGCAGAGTAAGTAGAGCAGAGCAGAGCAGAGCAGAGCAATGCAGAGCAGAGCAGAGAGCAGAGCAGCAGCCGAGCCATTTCAAACAACACAGTACACTTAAGGACAATGCAGAAAATCGATCACAGTACTGTATGATGCGCTAAAGGATCATAAAGAATGTTACAGTGTGGTGCGACAAAGTACACTCCGTTGCAGAAAATCACTCGTTGCAGAAAATCACGTTACTTTGCAATGTAGCGCATTAAAGTATAATGCAAAAAACAAAAACAAAAAAACAATAACATTACAGTGGAATATGGTACATTAGAGTGAATCGCAGAAAGTTACAGCATAGTGAGTAACTGTGAACTGAAGTTCATAGCAGAAAATCACGTTACGCTACAATATAGCACACTAAGGTATATTGCAGAGAGTGACAGCACAGTACTATACAGTATACTAAGGTATATTGCAGAGAGTTACAGTGCAGTACAATATAGTACACTTAAGTATATTCCAGGGATTTACAGTACAGTACTATATAGTACACTAATGTATATTGCAGGGAGTTAGAGTACAGTACTATATAGTGCACTAATCTTTATTGCAGAGTTACAGCACAGTACAATATAGTACACGAAAGTATTTTGCAAAGAGTTTCAATACAGCTAAATGTAGTTCACTATAGTAGACTGCAGAGAGTTACAGTACAATACAGTACAGTACAGTACAGTA
>JADBJO010004780.1:62500-70000 GCA_016801955.1 Conus betulinus | reverse complement strand
ACTGACTCGACCATCCACTCAATCAAATGATGACATGTATTTACTGATCTCTCAACAACATGCTCGACCATCCACTCAATTAATGATGATTGTACATTGTATTTTACTGATCTCTTCAACATGCGATGAATGATAATATTCATTCAGATATCTCTTATAAGATGTATTATCTTAAATTTCACTACCCTTCATCTGTCTAATTTTCAATGCTTCCGCGATGAATTTCGCAACTGATTTAATTACAAGTTCATCATCTGATGATAACACGCCAGCGACATTTGTGTCTTTTCGCTATATCTAACTGGAAAAATGAACAATTTGTCCGCACTTCATTATAAGCAGTACAGTGGAACAGAAAGTGTTCTTCGTCATCAATAATGTGCCTACATGCAGGACAAGGAGATTCTGTGGATTTTTCACATTCAAACCATCTTTTGTTCGCATTAAAACCTAAAGTTCTCAACCTAAATCTTGCGTATTTATTCTGTGCCATTTATCTGTTATGACATTGAGAAACTTTTCAGAATGGAACACATTCTTAAATGAGAAAAACCAGCGATATTTTTCTTTACTTTTCCATATCTGAGTGCCAATTCTGTTTAAAAGAACAAATAAGCCTGTCTTTAAATTCCGCAATGAACTGTTGCTCATTTCCTACTTCCTGGGTCATCCACACTATTCCAAAACCCTGTTCTGAAAGGACTTTCTTTACTTTATAAGCCCAGTTTTTCTTTACCTTTTTCCATTTCTAGAAGCATCATATCATAGGCTTGCTGCTCAAACGGGACTGGGGTAGCTTCAAGATCTTCAACCAGTACTTAATACATTTCACAAATGTACTTATATACAAAGGGTATCTGCCCATTTCTCCATATAAAACGGGTGTTGGATGAATGAATAGGTACTTGAAGGAAACGCTTCATAGCATACGTATGTACTTTTTCCATCTGCAAATTTTCATGTAAGCCCCAAATTTCAGCTGCATAAGTAAGAAGAGGTTTTATCTGTGTATCAAACATTTTCCAAAATATACCACAGTCTGTACAATTCAGTTTTCTCAGGGATTTCAGAATTCAATAGTACCTTTTTTTTTTCCTTTCATCAGAGATTCTTCCCATGCGTAACGGAAAGTTAATTTTGTTGAAAATATCATTCCAAAATATTTATATGAATTAACTACTTGAACATCTGCATTTCCATAAGACCATTTTTCATACACTGATAGGTGGCCACCCATTCTAAAGACACTATATTCGTCTTATCCAAGTTAACTGATAAACCTAAGCGGTCTGCTTCTTCTTTCAATACATTTAGTTGGTTTTGCAAACCTACAACTGTTCCGGACAGAAGAACAACATCATCAGCATACAGTAGTAAAACTAATTCAACTGCTCCAGGTATCATCTGGATACCATGTCTTCCTTTGCGGGACAATTCCACCGCCAGTTCGTTTATGAAAAAAGAAAACAACTGTGGACTTAACAAGCATCCTTTTTTACTCCATTTGGACAATCAAAATAATCTGAATACTCACTCTTCACACGCACACATGCAAACACTGAGTTGTAGACCCCTCTAATAGCCATGTACAATTACTATTAACACCACTTTTACGGAGTACATTTCACAGAGCATTCCGATTTACCGAGTCAAAGGCCTTCTTAAAATCTACAAATGCAATGTAGAGCTTCGATTTGCAGAGTAGATGTTTCTGAATCAAAGAATATAGTGTAAATATATGGTCTATGGTGCTGTAACTGGTTCTAAAACCTGCTTGTTCTTCCACTATTTTTTTCTCCAGTTTCAGCCCATTCAGTTAATCTTGGCATTTAGTATGTAAGTGTAGAAGATTTTACTTAAAAACTGCTGGTAAGTGATACTCCACGATAGTTGTCGGGATTGTTCACACGTCTCCTTTGTTTTTGTAAATGGTACAATTATAGATTTAGCCCATTCTGATGGAAAGATACCATTATCAAAAAGTTGAGTGAATAAATGAACAAGAAAAATGATTACAGTTGTGTTTGCATTCTTCAACATTTCTGCTATGATTCTATCTGGTCCTGCACTCTTTCCTAATTTTAAATGTTTAATACCAGCAACGACTTCTTCACTGGAAATAGGTTGATTAATAATGGCTCAATTTCATTTTCTTCTACCATACCAGTCTCTTCTTCCTTACTTTTATTATCAAAACTATGAAAAACGCCCCCAAAAATGGTCATGCCACTGTTGAACTGAGATTTCGTTATACACAAAACTCTTTTTGTTTATAGATCTTATCACTGACCAGAACATTTTAGAATCATTGACTGACTGAATTTTTTAGTTTCTTTAACCTACTTTCTTTCTTTAAACTCCAGTTCCTTTGTTTTCCTTAGCGTAACATACTCTTTACGCGATACAGCGTATTCTTCTCTTTTCTTACTTTTATCCTTGGCTGTTTTGCATCTCTGAAATCTTTTTAATAACCTTTTAACTTCCTGTTTCTTTCGTTCGCACTCATTATCAAACCAGTCATTGTATGTTTTGCTGCCTCTACAAATAACTCGAACCATACAAGCTGCAGCTCCGCACAAAGCACTGACAAATTTATCTAGACTCTCATTCACGTTAATTTGTAATAACTGACGCGCTTTCTGCATGCTGTCTAGAAATTCATCACATTCAAGTTCATTTTTTTTATATACCAGCATATTCATCAGCCCAGACAATTTTTTTTCTTCACATTGTTTGGCTGAATACCTCTTCTCTATTTACAACAATTACTTCCCCATATTGCTTCAACTGGTAAGTGCCATGAATAAATGCAATCACCAATGTGTAAATCAAAGTTTGACAACAAGCCATTGTGAACCAGTACGTAATCAATCACATACATCCGTTTGGAGACACAAAAGTATATTCACCTTCACTATCACCATCACAAAAAAACATTTAAAATGCTCAAGTCGAACATGATACAGAAATCCAACAATGATTTACCAAAATTGTTAATACTGAATCTTTAGAGCAACGTGTGCAGTTGTCGTCATCAACACTGACATTCTCCATACAGCTCACATAGTTTTTGTCATAATTTCATTTTCAGCTTGTTTGTTACCTGTTCTGGCATTCAAATCTCCCATAACCATAAAATAAAGTGTATCCATTTCTTTTCAAACTCTTGAAGTAAGGCTTCTTCCATTATTAGGACACCATCTTTGATCAATTTATCATTGTATATCGGGCCTCCTTCTGGGACCACATAGCAAGCAACCAAGACTACATCTTTATCAGTGTTAAATATACTTTTATCTATTTTTTACTGCAATAGCATTGTCACAACTGAGCTTTGTTTCTTAAACCTTGTTATGTAAACTCTTCCTTATTAACAGCAACACACCTCCTGACTTCCTTCCATGAGCTGATAGTTTTTTGGCTGGTACGGGAAACTTCATATATAATCAGTGAATATATTGCTATAGTCAAATGACAAGTCGAGGAACGTTTCAGTGAGAGTAACAAAATCAAATGTATTTACATAATTCATGAAAAAAGCATCCTGTATCTTACTATATAAGTTCTCGACATTGTAATTAAGAAACTTCCACTGAGTTGGATGGTCGGCCCTGTCCTATTCATTTTTTGAGGTGCTTGAACGCAGGTTCCTTTCGTGCAGACAGTCAGACGCAGACAGACAGACAGACAGACGAGCAGACAGACAGATAGACACACAGTCAGAGACCTGATGAAGCGTGAGTGGTGAGACGTGTAAACAGAATAAAAGGGTGTGGGGGTGGGTGGGGGAGGGTCTGCTTTCACCCCTGAAATGAATACTTGAGGAAATGAAACCATTGTAAAAAAAAAAAAAAAAAAAAAAAAAAAAAGAAAAGAAAAAAAAAAGGATTAAAAAGAAAATAAAAACCTGCATGAAATGTGGTTGCAAAATGAGGCGACTGCAGGCGGAAATCTACATAAATGTTAAATACAATTAATAGCGAACAGGCGAGAAACGTAGCCAAACGAATCGCAAGATGCAGCATGACGCGTTTCGACCTCTTAGGTCTTCTTCAGGCAAACACTAAGGACAACGGGAGTGAACGAGCGATCACTTGTATCTTCGTCCATGTTCGTTGTCCTAAGTGTTTTTATGTCTTGCGTGAAGAAGACCTAAGGGCTCGAAACGCGTGGTTGTTTGTCTTGTGATTCGTTCATCCTGAGTGTTTTGTATCTTGCCTGAAGAAGACCTACGAGGTCGAAACGCGTCGTGTTTTGTCTTGTGATTGGTTTGTCTCCGTTGTCTTGGCGGTTCGCTATTCATCACATTTCACATCTACATGAAATGTTTTGTCTGTCGAACGGGCACCACAGGTGTGTCGCTGAGCGAAACAGACACCATCAGAACATTACATCAGAGCGTGGTTAAACCAGGGGAGGGGGCATTTTTATTTTGCCCTAATAGCCCTCAGCTCAGTCAGTCCCCGTTTGAGAATGTCAGCTTAGATTTCTCCACAGAGTCAACAACGCATGTGAGGACTCGAACCCAACACACACACACACACACACACACACACACACACACACACACACACACACACACCAAAATACAATCAAGCACACACACACACACTCAAACAGAGAGAGAGAGAGAGAGAGAGAGGGAAGGGGAGGGAGAGAGAGAGAGAGAGAGAGAGAGAGAGAGACAGAGAGACGAGAGAGAGAGAGAGACAGAGAGAGAGAGAGAGAGAGAGAGAGAGAGAGAGAGAGAGTTACATCACATACATTTTCTTAAGGGTTTGTGTGAAAAATTGGAAATGTCTATTTCAATATCGCCACAAAATTTTGACATTCCTTGAAAATATATCAGTTTATCGATGTCAATCAATTTGAGGAACAGAAAATGTACAGGAAAAAAAATGTATCACTTCATCGAAGGCAATCCATTCGTTGACAGAAAACGCACAGAGATGAAACAAAATGATCACTTCACTGATAGTAATCAACGTGTACACTGAACACGCAGAGATAAAAAAAAAGACATATATCATTTCACCAACGGTTATCAATTCGTCAATAACATTTCTAAAACAAAAGAGAGAGAGAGAGAGAGAGAGAGAGAGAGAGAGAGAGAGAGAGAGAGAGAGAGAGAGAGAAAGGAGAGAGAAAGGTCCCTTCATCGTTGATGTCCATCAATTCGAATACAGAAAAAACGTACCGATTAAAATGAACTCGTGCCATTTAACGACGGTAATCACTACGTTCCCCCCCCCCTTCCCCTCCACCTCCCTCCCCCCCCCTCCCGCACCTCCACTCCCGAAAAAAAAAAAATAGTCAAACGCAAAGAAAAGTGTATCACTTTATGGACGATAATCACTTTAGTCAATAGACAGCAATCACGGGAAAAACAAATAGTGTCAGTACTTTTCCATAATCCTACGGACAACAGGGATGGACAGGCAAAGAAGCTGACAAACGCGGGAGAAAAAGATAACGTCTTCAACAGGGCGAAGGATCCTACCCTAAAAAGATGATAGGAACGGAGAACTCCATGTCCTTGATGGAGGCGAATTTATAGGAGCTACCAAACAAAAATGGTCGCCATTGATTAAATCAATAGTGTAGGAGGGTGAAGGGGTGGTGGTGGTGGTGTTAATGGTTATACTATGTACTTTATTATATTGATGCCATGTACAGTGCGTTCTCTTTCGTTTCTTTTCAATTCTCTGTGTACTGTCTATTCTCTTTCTTTTCTTTCCTTTTCTATTCTAATTGCTCGTACAACAATGTGACGCTGAAATTATCTGTCTGCGCTTTCTTCGAGTGTCCTGATTTGAAAGATTCGAGATGAAAAGGTGTGTAACGCGTTTTGTAACCTTATATGATGTGTGTGTGTGTGTGTGTGTGTGTGTGTGTGTGTGTGTGTGTGTGTGTGTGTGTGTGTGTGTGTGTGTGTGTGTGTGTGTGTGTGTGTGTGTGTGTGTGTGTGTGTGTGTGTGTGTGTGTGTGTGAGCGTGTGTGTGTGTGTGTGTGTGTGTGTGTGTGTGTGTGTGTGTGTGTGTGTGTGTGTGTGAGCGTGTGTGTGTGTGTGTGTGTGTGTGTGTGTGTGTGTGTGTGTGTGTGTGTGTGTGTACATTGTTAATGTAAGTCACTGGATTTTTTCGTCATGTGAATTTTTTTTTTTTCATTATGCATGCCCTTTTTAAAATAAAACAAAAAGAAAAAAAATGAAAGAAACGACGAAACAATTGCGCAGGTTGGTTCCTGCTCCGCGCTTTGAAGACAAGAAGACCAGAGCGTGCCAGTGTACCGTACCATAATCACTCCCCATCTCCCGGACTCACTCCCGGGCCCGCTGACAAAGGGCACCATCCCCCCCCCCTTTCAATCCTCCCCCTCCACCAGTCATCCACCACCCTCATTCCCAACCTTCTGGAAAACAAATCCAACACCGACCTCCCGGAGGAAGAGGAAGAGGAGGAGGAGGAGGAGGAGAAGGAGAAGGAGGAAGACGAAGAAGAAGAGGAAAAGGAGGAGGAGAAGGAGAATAATAGAAGAACAGGAGAGGGAGGAGGAGAAGAAGGAATAAGAGGAGGAGAAGGAGTCAAAGAAGAAGAGGGAGGAGGAGAAGAAGAAGAACGAAGAGGAGGGGGAGGACTAGAAGAGGAAGAGGAGGAGGTGGAGGAGAGGGTAGGAAAGGGAGAAGGGAGAAGAGGAGAAGGAGAAAGAGGAAGAGAAAGAAGAAGACAAGGGGGAGGAAGAGGAGGGGAGGAGGAGGAGAAAGACGAGAAGATAAGGAAGAGGAAGAGAGGGGGAGGAAGACGAGGAGAAGGAAGAGAAGGAGGAAGAGAAGAAGAGGAGGAAAAAGAGGAGGAGGAGGAGAAGGAAGAGGAGAAGGAAGAGGAGGAGTTAGGAGGAAGAGAAGATAAGGAAGAGGAAGAGAGGAGGGGGAGGAGGAGGAGGAGAAAAAGGAGAAGGAAGAGAAGAGGAGGAGAAGGAAGAAGAGGGGAAAGACAATGAGAAGGAAGAGGAGGGGAAAGAGGAGGAGAAAAGACGAGGAGGAGGAGGAGCAGGAGGAGGATTGGGAGGAAAACAAGGACAAGAAGAAGAAGAAGAAGAAGAAGAAGAAGAAGAAGAAGAAGAAGAAGAAACTTGTATGCATGTTTTTTCTCATGCATATATTCGACTGGGAATCATTCATAGCACACCCGTTTGTATTATTTTCCCCACCGCGGATGATTGGCGGCAGACTGGGAGAAAAACAGCACTCAAGAGGGAAACAACTTACACATCGGGTCCAACAGGTCAAGTGGAAGAAAATGGGAGAAAGCGAGGTGAGAGGACATGTGGGACATAGGAGAGAGAGAGAGAGAGAGAGAGAGAGAGAGAGAGAGAGAGAGAGAGAGAGAGAGAGTCTAGAGAGCTTAGTCAACACCCTATGCATATTTACCGTGGGTACCAGATTGTTACGATACAAATATCCAGCTTTTAAAAGGATCTGCACACACATACGCGCGCGCG
>JADBJO010004780.1:55000-57500 GCA_016801955.1 Conus betulinus | reverse complement strand
GCGCGTAACGTGTGTTCATCTTGCTGAACGGTTCCGGGATCAGCCTTTAGACCAGGATCTGAACTACGGATCCAATTAAAAATTTTGATACGTCATCCTCGGACCACCGTTCCGTTTTCTACCGAGTGTCGTTCAAATCAGTCGGGTAGTTTGGGGTTTTATTTTGTGATCGTATGGGGTTGGAAACATAACCCCTTTGCTGGAGCTGGCACGCTTCATTCCCATGCTCATCAAGAACGACTGCCACAGTCACCTGCAACCGCAGTCACCGCAGTCAACATTGATAAGACAGCCAGCAGTTTCAGTTCAGCCAGACAGAAATACACACGGGGGAGTAACTCCTGTATTCGGTTCCGACTGTCACCAACAACCACGTGCTCGGATGAGCTGTTTGGTGCGGTGGAGGACTGCGCTGCCCCGACTACACGGTGTCATTTGAGAGAAACCACTGCCTGAAGAAAAAAAGGCAGTCATGTAACAAAAACAAACCAATTGAAAAAATGCAACTTAGTACAGACCGTGCACACCAGCTGACAAGGAAATGGTGGAATTGTGACGTGCTTAAAGGATCTGAACCTGGATCATGCCGAGGAGGACAGCCAGTGTGCTTCATTTGTCACCCTCAGATCCAAACAGAAAAGGAGATTCGGGGCAGCTCAGACCTCCACCGCACCAAACTGTTCACCAAGGGAAATTATTGACAGTGACAGACGGTAGGTACCGGGGAGTTCTTCCCCATTTACATCTCTCTCTTGCTGAATGATCCCGTACGTTCGGGATCTGTACCACAAGTTTCGACTGAAACTGTTATCGGCTCTTCCCGAGACACAAATTCTGTATTTCCGTCCTGTTTAATTAAAATTGGTTCAGTGGGTTTTATAAATTTTCATTTTGCTTGTTTGATTATTTGTTTGTTTGTTTGTTTTTGCATAGCGTTGTCTACAGCAAAACCAACAAGCATAGTGTGTGAAGACATGGCTCGTCCCAAGGCACAAATTCTGTCTTTCCATCCTGTCTAATTAAAATTGGTTCAGTAGGTGTTTTTTTTTCTCTATATTTTGTTTTTGTTTGCTTGCTTGTTTGTTTATTTTTTGTTTTTGTGTAGCGTTGTCTACAGCAAGACCAACAAGCAAAGTGTGTGAAAACATGGAACTCTCTGGGGGAGGTATCATGGTGAACCAGCGTCAGGAAGATAACGGCGCCACAAAGAGTAAACGAACTAGATCGTTACTGGTGGAAAACACACACACACACACACACACACACACACACACACACACTCCAGACAAGACAGATTGCCCCTCACAGTGGGCAGTGTTCACATTCCCACTACCTGGGTGTCAGATGGCAACAGAAAGTTGACCCCTTATAAACTGCAACGAGAGAGGACAAAAAAAAAAAGGGGGAGAAGAAGAAGAAAAAAAACATAGTGTGGAACTGTCTAACACAAAGTCAGGTGAAATGGGCCCAGAAGATAGATAAAGCAAACAAAACAGAAAACAAACAAACAAACAAACGAAAGAAAGATTCAAAGCAACATCGAAATGACAAAAACACATAAACATACCAACATACAAACAACACAAAGAAGCAACAAACAAAATTAAAAGAGGATTTTTTTAAAGGGTGATGATTGACCCTTCCGGGGGACAAAAATCAGGAGGATGGGGTGGGTGGTGGGGGTGGTGAGGATAAGGCTTGTCTTTCCATCGAAGACAGCATTTTACCTTTTTCTCAGTTTGTGGGTGAACCAAGTAGATCTAGAGAACAAGAAATTGGGATTTTGAGGTACACGCCTTCAGAACGATCAGACTATCCACCACTGGCTGCCTTAACAGACACACCGTTTCACACCCATATTTTGTCATTTTCTTCCCCACTATTTGAACCGCCTGGCAGACTGATGAGGGCGAAATTACCTTGGGCGTGCCCTCCGGCGGCATCTGTCCCATGAAGACTGTCGGATCACTCTCACTGATTTCGAGTTTTAGCACAGATTACCTCCTTTGAAGACTTCCGAACATCGTCTATTTTGCCAAGGTCGAGCGCATCCTGCATCCAGTCCTTGGAAAGAGATCCACAGTAAACTTACTGACCTTGTCTTAGAATCACATTCCTCTCTCTACAAAATTTTCGTCAACACCAGTTCTGTAGTCGTCATCGTCGTCGTCGTTGTCGTCGTCTTCGTCGTCGTCGTCGTTGTTGTTGTTGTTGTCGTTGTGTGTGTGTTCTCGTAATTTTGCTAAAAAGCAGACAAATGAACAAACAACTATTGTTGAAAAGATATAACCTGGGCACAAGATGACAATAAAGGAAACAAACCAACGGACAAAACAAAACAAATCTCAGCGTGGTGACTCACTTGCAAAATCAGCTCACAGTCTCCGCGAGAGAACACAGTCTGCGCACATCATTCAACCTCACTAACGAAACCACATCCACATCGTGGTCTGTCTGCTTCGCTGGAGCCAAATAGAACACCACACACGTAGGTCGCGCT
>JADBJO010004780.1:45000-50000 GCA_016801955.1 Conus betulinus | reverse complement strand
GAACTGACACGGAGGGCGGATGCAATATTCGTTCGACCTATGCAGGTCATGTAGCCAGTCAAGTGTCCTTCCAGTATGAAGGTCATTTGCTTGACAGCGGCAGCTAGATCTCTCAGCTTCTTGGAAGAATGTGTCTGATTTTAATTTGAACAGGGTGAAACCGTCAGAGCATTTTATGAGAGGCTTTTCTCTGAACAACATATTCTTGTCGTAAATAACACGTGATAAGACCGTACCTTGAGGGGGCAAGTAAAATAGAAACGCAGCGTGGAAACGACAAAATAACATGCACCGATTGCGATGATGTAAAAAGTCTGTTGTTCAGAACAGAAAATTATCTTACTAGCACTGAACTTTGAGCAAGGCTGTTCTTTGACTCAGAATGTTGTTTTATAACGCTTAAGCGCCGTGATAAAGCCAAAGCCAAAGTTTCAGGGGATCATTTTCTTTTTTTTTTTTTTCCTCTTCCAAAAGTTCTTGTATGTGTTGTGTCATCCACTAGATATGGCATCATTACTACTGCTGTTCTTGTGTTTTTATGCAAACAGTGTCGCTCTAGACAAATCTGGCCCAGAAAAGATGACAAGAACCATAATTTTCGAAACGGTTCCTGACATGAAAGGAAGAAGCAGGGGGCGACAGTCATGTGGCGAGATTGACTGATGATTTGGAGACAATGCTCAGGTCACTGAGGACGGACTTTCAGAGAGAAACACACCGGAATCAGACACAGACCACACAGTCTGATGAGGAAAGAGGACAGATGAAAGGAATGGCGTCCATGCAGGCCTCCGTCGGTCGTAGCTGACCATGGACAGAGTATATCCGACCAAGATTAGCCATCTGTCTGGGCTGTCTGCTCGACCCAAGCAGCGTCGCCTGTGGCTGTAGAGACCGATGCGAGAGTGGCAGTCTCTGTCGCAGCGGTCACATCTGTATGTTGACACTGGTTTGTTGGCTGTCATCCTCTGTCTGGGAGCTCGCTTTTCTGCTGCAGTAGCTGTCAGTTTGTCTTCGCCGATCTGCAGCTGTTTCTTGAGAGTTCTTCTCCAGGTGCTGCGGTCTGCTGCGAGGGTCCTCCCAGGACTCGGTGTTGATCTCAAGCACCTTCACGTCTCTTTCGCAAACGTCTTTGTTTCTCAGCTGTGGGCAGCCAATACTTCTCTGCCCTGCGGCAAGCTCTCCATAGAGGACGTCTTTTGGGATGCGACCATCCTCCGTGCAGCGGCAATCGTGGCCCAGCCAACTCTCCTGACGCTGTCTATTGTTGTTGTCAGGTGCGAACGCCCTTCTTATACTTGAACACTGACTATACGTGCCCCTCGTTAACACTGACATCCTCACCTTCCGATCATCTTCTCTCCCCTCCACCTCCCTGCTAACCTACGACTCCATCCTTAACCCTCACCCACCCCTCCCCACCCCACCCCACCCCTACCTCGTCTTCAATATCATGGACATCAAAGCAACAGTAAACCTCGTTACGTTGTTTGAGTGTGCTCTTTTTGTTGGTCTTTTAATAAAGCGCCTGTCGTCGGGTCTATTTTTCAGCACGGCCGATCCGATTTTGTTTTAAAGACTTTCAACAGGTATTACGCTTTTTTTTTGTCACAGTGGGTGTGATGATTCGTTTTCTGTTTTTTATCTCCCCGTTCAGTTTTTTTTTTTTTTTTTTAAACCTTTTTAATATCCTGTTTCAACTCGTTCTTTCTCTTGGCTGCAGGTTTCATCTGAATCGTGTTATTTTTTCTTCTTCTTCTAATTTAAAGCCTGTTTTAACGTATTCTGTTTATCATTTGGATTTATTGTACATTGTCTTCGTAAATATATGTTTTCCCAAAATAATGTACAGTAACGTGAAAACATTCTTTATCGACGACTTCTGGACGCTTCAAACAAACCTGTTCTGCGCATCTTCAACTGCTTTGTGGCGTTAAAGGATTGCAGACAGCCTGTCGTTGACCTCCTGGTCTATAGTTTCTTCCGACAGGATATCATGATCTGCTTGCAGGTATTAGTTGCATATCATCAGGGTTAGTGATTCCAACCAGAGGCAAAGGCTCAGATTTCAGCCTGCAATTGTTTGGATTGTTTAGATAAACCGAATGGACATCTTGTTTACTTTGTGTGTGTGTGTGTGTGTGTGTGTGTGTGTGTGTGTGTGTGTGTGTGTGTGTGTGGAGAGAGAGAGAGAGAGAGAGAGAGAGAGAGAGAGAGAGAAACAGACAGAGACAAGAAAAGAGAGAGAGAGAGAGAGAGAGAGAGAGAGAATCTTTAAAACCTTTAGTTAAAAAAAAACAAAAAAAAAACATTTTGGATTTCCTAGCAGCCCATACACATCCGAAACCAAACTGTTTTCACTGGCAAAGAATGTCTGACGCCCAGTTAAGTTCCTATTGCCTCTGAAATCCAAATCAAAGAGCATTCGGAAGTATTCTTTTCATGATAGTCTGTTATTATCCATTGTTATTGATTCCAACCAGTAACAGACACAATAAATGGTAACTATCGATTTCTCTATACACAAGGTCACTGGGTGTCTACATTTCAACCATTTTTTTTCGCATCGAATTAATGAGAATTTTTTTTTTTCCCCACACCGAAGGGCTGTATTATGCAGAATCCGAAGTTTTGCACAACATTGAACGATGGGCTGCACCTGTCAATCAAACAACTTGAAAGATTAATCCAAGGTATGTTATCTGTTCGCGTTACTCCCGTCACAGGCTTTTTTGGGCTTCAGTCACAGGAAGCGTATATGAACAAGAGAAGCAAGAATCACTGAAAAACAATACACCAAATTGTCTGAGTGAGAGAGAGAGAGAGAGAGAGAGAGAGAGAGAGAGAGAGAGACAGAGAGACAGACAGACAGACAGAACAGACAGAGACAGAGAGAGAGAGAGAGAGAGAGAGAGAGAGAGGAGAGAGAAGAGGAGGCAGACAGACAGACAGACAGACTGACGGACAGACAGACAGACAGACAGAGAGAGACAGACAGAACAAAGAGAGAGAGAGAGAGAGAGAGATGGAGAGATGAATAGAGTACGAATGTTTTATTGCTGTTGAAATTGATAAGGAAATGGCCTTTTTTTTTACACTTTGCGCTCAAGAAGTCTGTCAATATAATTATTTTTGCAGACCAATGCACACATGCATTTGCATTTCTACCTATATTGAGAAGATCATCGACCCTAGCATCTTCACCATCCTGATGCAGTCACAGCTTCGCTGAGCAGGTCATGTAGTTCGCATGCCAGACCATCGGCTACCAAAGAAACTACTGTTTGGCGAACTACAACAAGGAAAACGCTCCCATGAAGGCCAGAAGAAACGTTTCAAAGACAACCTCAAATCTTCCCTGAAGGCCTTCAACATCAGCCACACAACATGGGAGCAGACTGCCCAGGACAGAGACGGGTGGCGATCAGTTGTCCGCAAAGGTGCAGAAACCTGTGAAAGTAACAGCTAGAATTGCTGCAGCTGAGCAGCGCAGGATGATCAGGAAGACCAGTGTCAACAGATCTCCAACTGCCGCCACCATCCCCTGTCCATACTGTGATAGGTCTTTCCAGGCGCAGATCGGCCTGACCAGCCATCTACGCACTCATCCCCGATCCCAGGATGACTAGATGGTCTTCGTCGTCTCAACAGACAAAAACACCAATATAAACTGAAAACAGAACTAGACCTAGGACCGATCCTTGACAAACACCGTTGTTCACCGTTGATAAAGAGGAAAAAAAAACAAAACCCTTTAAAACTAACTGTCTCCTGTTATTCAAGAAAACATATAAAAAGCACAATATAACGTGTTTTGAGCAGATCGTGGTCAAATACGACAAAAGCTTTAGAAAAAATCAACAAAACGTACTCCCGTAAAAACATCACTATTAATGTTTGGATTTCATTGTTCAGTTAGATCTATTACTACTGTATGACAGGAATGATTCTCTGCTTTGGTGCAATTAGATTTAATACAGTAGGCTTGGATATTCTATTTAAGATGCCTTTCGAGAGGTTTAAAAATACGGTAGACAGAATCGATATTGCTTTGTAGTTCGCAGTTGTAGATTTCTTCCCAACAGTTTATTAATCGCTTTCCGGAGAAATTTTGCATTTTTTTTAAAATAAATACGTTCACTACAGTAATGTTCTTCAGCTTATCTTTTCCCGGTAATTACTTTTATTTCGTTTTTGTTCCAGAACTAAGCACTGTCTCCTGTTGACTTCTGTAAATTATCTAGAATTTTAACTAACTACTAATCTCTTGAGTTAACGACAGTGATTTACCTACAGCTCTAACACTAGAGACAGAAAGAGAGAAAGAGAGAGAGAGAGGAGGGAGGGAGGGACAGACAGACAGAGACAGACAGACAGACTGAGAGACAGACAGAGACAAAGAGACAGAGCAAGACAGAGGCAGAGACGAAGAAAGACAGACGGATTCACAGACACGCGTACATACAGACAGGCAGACAGGCAGACACAGGCAGACAGACAGACGGACAGACAGACAGACAGAGGACACATGGGGAGAGAATGGATGGGTCTGGAGGTGGACGGGGCGAGGGGGAGGAGGAACAGGAAGCAGTAGGGCAAGGGAGAGGGGGAGGGGATGGGATGGGACAGGGGTGGGGGGGGGGGGGGGGCGGTCGTGAAATGGTGGGGGGTGGTAAGGAAGGGGGGTTCGGGTGCGGTGCCAATCGTCATCGCACGTGACTCACATGGAGAACCAATCGACACCGTCTGCCTCAAAACAAAGGCCGGAACTCTCTATCGCCAACACCTGCTGGCCCTGATAATTCGCCCCAGACACATTTCGCCCTCGCGCCTCACTCCTCCTCCTCGGCGCCTGCGTCAAGACCCCGGAAGCGGTCCCGCTGGCCAATGGAAGCGAGAACCACCCTGCAATGTCCGATGGGCATTTTTTTCCCCCCATCCGTCGGAGGTCGGCCTCGATTTGGCAACGCTTCCGTACTTTTTCGTTTTATTGGTGGAAT
>JADBJO010004780.1:22500-27500 GCA_016801955.1 Conus betulinus | reverse complement strand
GATTGGCTCATCTTACATTGAGATTTCACTACATTTAATTGGCTCATCTTTCAGTGAGATTTCACTACAGTTAATTGGCTAATCTTACAGTGAGATTTCATTACAGTTAATTGGCTCTTCTCACAGTGAGATTTCATTACAGTTAATTGGCTCGTCTTACAGAGAGATTTCATAACAGTTAATTGGTTCATTTCACAGTGAGTGTTCATAACAGTTAATTGGCTCATCTTACAGTGAAATCTCAGTCACACATGATTGGGGGGGAGGAGGGGTATCCATTCGTCGCCCCCCCCCCCCCCCCCCCCCCCCCCCCCCCCCCCCCCGTCGGCGACCCTCTCTATTCTACCACTCTTCTTTCTGTTCAAGAGCTTGTATTCGTCGAAAAGTAAAGCCAGTTTAATCGAAGAAAATTATTTCAGCGATACTCAAAAGAAGCCAACAGAAAACACGCGATGATTCCGTTAGATTCCCAAACCTTTTGGTCTTTCCAACGATTAAAAACTCAAAGAGGGGCACGACAGGAAATATCTCAAATGGGACAACTTTGTCCTCAATAATTTTCTCGCGCGAAACCTCGCTCCCATGGCCTCGATCAGTACGCTGCTTCGTTACGGTTCGGGGAAAAAGAAAACTGAATACAGTACATACTTTACACAAAGAAGTGTGATAGGTCAAAATGTCAGCAGGGTATTTCAAGAGGAAGGAGAGAGAGACATTTTCCTGGCTGAAAGCGCCCAAATGATAGGTTTAATGTAATCATATTCAAGATCTACTTCGTCACCGATTTTGAAGTCAAGCTCTGCAGAGGTTTGCATGAATAATGACAAAATTAACGTCAGCAACATTCACATTTTCCCCCCAAACGAGAATATAACGTATTGATGGAAAGGTCAACAAATGCGTCAGAAAGCTTCTTTTCCGTCAGCATCATCAATTCTTGTGGGCGGAAGGTGTGGATGCTTCCAAAACAGCATTTCATTCTCAAGCCGCCAGTCCCAGCATCACCACGAACAACAAACACTTATCATCGCCGCTGCCTCCGCCCTATCATTATCTTCAACATCATCATCATCGTCATCATCACCATCACCATCATCATCATCTTCTTCTTCTTCTTCTTCTTTCTTCTTCTTCTTCTTCTTTTTCGCCGTTGATACTGCCGTTGGTACTTTTGTCTCATACACGCAGGCACGCACGCGCACGCACACACACACACACACACACACACACACACACACACAAATCGCAGTGCATGAACGCGCGCGCAGCCACATGCATTCACACACACACACGCGCACGGTTGCGGGGAGGGGGGGGGGGGAGAGAGATCATAAAAAAAAAAAACCTCTGGACATGCTACTGAATATTCACCCCAATACCCGTACATTAAACGGCTCCACTGCCTTTCACTCAGTTCCTGTGCTTCACGCGCAAGTCGGCGATCGTCAGCCAATCATGTCCAGCCGATTCTTGTGGTATGGTGATGCTCAGCAGTCAAAAGGATGAAGTCAGCGTTTGTCATTAAAATATTTTGAGATGTCAGAGACCATTCTTTGGTTTTTCACAGAACATGTGGTCATGAGAGAGTGATCTGGAATAAGGATTCTGAATTTATCAAATCACGGAATAATGTAGATACAAAAAATAAATATGTAAATCAATAAATAAATCAAAAAAATAAATAGATTGATGAATAGATCGATACACAGACAGACAGACAAACAGATAGATAGATAGATAGAGATAGATAGATAGATAGATAGATGATGTAGACCGTGGACAACCTGGATAGAGATATATAGCTGGAAAATTATCTGTGTATCTTTATTCAGTGTTAAATAGTTCTAACAAACGCATATCAAAACACAGTGACACTTACTGAAGAAAACCAACTCAAGATAGTTTGAGGATGAACGCCACAAAGCGCAAATAAAAAAAGAAGCCACAAGAAAATTAATCTATTTCAGAGCCTTACGCAAAGACGTTCCAACTCAGAACAGAAGGTAACACTCGGGTGAACAAGCCAGATTCGTATATGTCGATACAAGGAAGAACTACGAGTACTTACCAAAAGAAAGAAAAAAGAATCTTGAATTATTTTTTTTTTAGTGTAGCATTAGCGTAGAATATCGACGATGCATCAGTATTTTTGGGCGTTCTTGGAATAGAGGTTGTGAACATGAAGAAAGAATTATTAATAACATTGGTATGGATGTACGATTAATCAATGTTTCAGAACCCATTTGAAAATGTCATACAGACTATGACATCAAAGCCGATGTATTAAAGAAAACGGTTCGTGTTCGACAAACAGCTATTTCACAGTAGGGTACTCGCAGCGCTAGTGATAGACTTTAAAATGGCAAAGCTGGTGGAACTGATGACATTTCTGCTAAAACTCTGAAACTCGGTGGTAAGAACATTTAGTAATTACTAGCGAATACATTCAGTGAAAAATTTGTCACAGAGATTTGTCCCAGGAAATCATTATAAGGCCATCGTTATTCTACTGAGTATTTTCGCACGAGGTGTCAAATTCCAGCTACGAAACGTAAGGAAATACACCGATTCCCTTTCGACCGTTGGTGATCTTCGTCATCTGAAACTGAGGTCTCCAAATGTGCTCGTTTCTCAAGCGGATCAGGAACTGTGTGCTTTCGATCCACACAGCGAACCATAACCCGAGCCTGTCAATCGACGCCATCGCCGTCTAGCGGTGGGCGTGGGAGGGAGGGAGGCAGGGCGGTAACCGTTGCCCTGGCCTTTTAAAAAGGGCGAAGCTGGTGGCCTCGGAGCAGGGTGTGGCGGTCAGTCTGGGCACTGAGGCTGTCTTTGGAGCGGCAGACTGACCCTCAGATTGTTCCACCACCAGTGGACAGAGCAGTGCTTTTGCTCCGACAGAGAAAGAAAGGTGTACAACATAGAATGACTTCTGAAACTTAAAGCCCATCGGAAATATTTTGTTCTGCGAAGAAAACTGCAAAAATCTCAGTCAAACTGCGACAACAAAACTCAGACGACAGAAAGTTGTATTTCCAGGTGACATCTTTAAAGAAACAAATGACAAAACTGACTTTAAATCACTGCGCTGCTGAATTTGATGGAAACGCTACTTTCCTTCGCCTAGACATTTTTGAAACCATTCTGATCTATTCAGGTTGTAACTGTCTGGCAGGGGCGGCGCATTTCGCTTTTTTCTGGTCAGATACAAAGTTCACCGAGTGGTCGAGCAACATGAAGGTTTTCATCGTTTGTCTTCTAACAGTGCTCATGTCGCAGCCTTGTGAGTATGATGCTTTATCTGTTTTCTTTTTCTTTTCCGAAAATGCCCTGTCCCTTACCATTTACTTTCCTACCATGCCATGTCCACGACCATTTTGTTGTCACACTATGACATGCTTATAACCATTTTATTTACTATCACGCTGTGTCATGTCCATGATTCTTATTGCCACATTAATACTGTAGTTTACAGGCCATGTCTGTGATTTTGTATGTCATAGTTTTACTGCTGTACATCTGTCACTGTCCACTATAAAATGATCATGTCACTTTCAGTTTGCACATTTGCTCCGCACTTTTTTTTTAATCAACGCTGCACACCGCTTTCACATGACGTACGTCATGTTATTTATAGCTCAGCCGACGACGGAGACCACATCACAGGGCTACCAGCAAATGTTTGAAAAAAATCGAAATTCGTGCTCAAATCCAAATCTGCTAAGTTTATTTTTGAAAGGCTTGTTAAGTCCCGAAAGTAACCGACTGATCTGAACCAAAGTTTGCCACGAACCAAATTGGGGTCAGATCAAACGAAGAAAAAAATGGATCCCTATCGGGGAAAAAAAACATCAAAAGGAAAATCGTCTTATTTGGACATTTCGGAGCAAGATTTTATGGAGTCCTTAACTGCTGCACTTATCTCATGCAGGTTCAGTTTGCACGGATTATAAGGGGGGTAACTGCATAGATTTTACTGGTGTTCTTGCTTTTTTGTCCAGAGGAAACGTTTGTGGGCGCCTAACGCTAACAGCTGACCGTAAGCTAACAGCAAAAAAAACACACCTGTGGAACGATTCCACTCACTCTGTCCCACGGCCGGGCGCATGGGCACGTGTTGCCCGTGACACCAGTTACAGTTAGGGCGCGCCTTCGGCAAAATTCTCACGCGCCGGAAGGCACTCTTTATTTCTGGCCTGCTCTCTCTCTCTCTCTCTCTCTCTCTCTCTCTCTCTGTCTCTCATGGTAGTCAGGGATAGTGCGGACCCGTTTTTCTTACTGCACGCATGTAAAGAAGACGATGCTATACGATTCATTCATTCATCAGGGGAGGGAGCGCGCGCACTACTGCGTTTCACTACAGAAATCATACGTTCTTTCAGCATATCCGTTCTTCGCTGCGCACTGCGTACTTGGAGCACTAAATCACCTACGAACTTGTGTGATAAATGGACACAGTGCCGAAAATGAACGCAAAATGCTCTCTTTAGATATGCTGTCAGGATGCTGATGGGCGGTTAGCATGAGGGGTGGGGGGTGGGGGAGGGGGGAGGAGGGGGGAGGGGTGGGGGGGTGGGGGCAGGGAGGTCACAAATGTTCCCTGTCCCACATGAGAGAGAGAAAAGGAACGGTATGTGGTCACGGCTCTGTCCGCCCCCATCACAAGAACGCACTCCGGGGGATCAAAGAAGGTGCCATGGAAGGTGCCAATGGACAGACAGTGCCAGAGGCACACAGTTTGTGACGAGAGTTGAGGAAGCGGTTCTCTCCACCATCAGATCAAAAGTGCCAGAACTTTCCGTTGTTTCAACAAAAACAAACAGGATACTGTTTCCGTAAGTACTTCAGTTGTTTCAACAAAGCAAACAAGGTACTGTTTCCGTAAGTACTTCACTTGTTTGAACAAAGCAAACAAGACACTGTTTTCCATAAGTACTTCAGTTGTTTAAACAAAACAAACAGGATACTGTTTCCATAAGTACTTCACTTGTTTCAACAAA
>JADBJO010004780.1:5000-12500 GCA_016801955.1 Conus betulinus | reverse complement strand
CTTGGAGAGACCTTTCTGCACAGTCTGTCTCCAGGCTGACCGTTCGAGGGCTGTTGCTTCCCAGTTGTTCTGGTCGATGTTCAAGGCTTTTAGGTCCCTCTTGCACACGTCTTTGAATCGCAGCTGTGGTCTGCCTGTGGGACGTTTTCCCCTGCACAAGTTCTCCATAGAGGTCTGTTTTTTTTTTCTTTTCTTTTTTTTTTTTTTGTTTTTATGTAGTCCTTTTTTCTCCCTATATTTTTAGAAAATTTTTGTTTTGTTACTATTTTCTTTCTTTCTCCTTCTTTCTTTCTCTCTCTTTCGCTTCGTTTATCTCTCCTTTGCTTTCTTTCATTCTTTGTATTTTTTGGTTCTGTTTATGGTCTCTCTCCATTCCTCCTGTCTTGTTCTGCCTTTTCCTTGATTTTCTCTCTCTTCTTCTTTGTTTTTAGATTAAAAAAAAAAATCTTATTCTTTCTTTCAGCATTTCTCCCCTTCGTTCTTTCTCTCACTTGCTTTCTCTTATTTCTTTCTCTTCCTTTTGTGTTTGTTTTCTGCTCTCATTTAGTTTCTTCTGAGGCAGACTAACATTTTCAACCTGATCTGAGATTTTACAGTGCAAAGATTTACAACAAAATTTCGGGTGTGTTTTTAGAAGGTGTGTTTTAAAGGGGGCTGTATGAATGAATGACTTGCGGGTTGACTTCAACGCGGTGACAGCCCCTAATATGGCCGTTCGCGGTCGGCTGGGCTATAAGTAAGATTATCTTACCTTCGTCTCTCTCTCTCTCTCTCTCTCTCTCTCTCTCTCTCTCTCTCTCTCTCTCTCTCTCTCTCAATATTCTGATCTATCTGATCTAAACACGAGATATGGTGTCGGTCAGGGAGATCGTGTGGAATTCTCAGCCATCTGTGACAAACCTTGCTGACGTCGTCAGTCAGCCTAGTGTGAGAAAGCTCAGGAAAAAATGCTGGTCTATGATCTTTATTACACATTGTTTATATATTTATTTATTCATTCCCTTTTAGATTTGTTTGTTCGTTTGTCCCAGATAATGAACTTGTTTTATGTATACTATGTTCTGACTTACTTACTACATGAATACGTGCGTATATGTATGCATGTGTGTGTGTGTGTGTGTGTGTGTGTGTGTGTGTGTGTGTGTGTGTGTGTGTGCGTGCGTGCGTGTGTGTGCGCGCGCACGTGCGTGCGTGCGTGCATGCACGCTATGTGTGCGTACATGCATACATGAATTTGCGTGTGTGTGCATGTGTGTGTGTGTGTGTGTGTGTGTGTGCGCGCGCACGCGCGCGCGTGTGTGTGTGTGTGCGTGCATGCGTATGTGTGTGTTGGCGCTTGCGCGGGTCCTGTTGCAGTTCTGGTCCTTTCCTTCAGCGAGGCAGAGGAGGACGACGAGGACGCGGGGTTCCCCCGGCCAGGAGGGGCTGGAGAATGATCCGCCTGGGCCGAGGCCTCCAGACCCTGCGGCTGGGCAAGCGGGCCGGCCTCCAGGACCCCCCCGACGACTCCCCCGTCTCCCGGACCCATATCAGAGCCGCCCTGTCCCTCCTACATGGACCACAGCCGGAAGTTGTTCAGGCGCCAGCCGCCCTTCCCGCGCTACGGCCGAGACCTGGACGCCAATGGCGACGTCGGTAATGCCGTGGATGATCTGGACGATGTGTACTCCTTGGTGGACGAGGGCTGCACTTTGCGGGTCCTGCCTTTCCTGGAGGAGCTCTACACTCGTCGTTTCAAGAGGTCCTTCCCCTCCCCGCTGAGGTTCCAGAACGATCCTTCAGGGTTTGAAGACCCTGACGACGAGATCCAGGGCGGAGTGGTTGACTTGTCCCGCAGAGAGGCCGGACTTCAGGTGACTTTGGCATGTTCAGGTCCGCGAAATCAGTCCCCGTGCCCAGAGTGGGTCGCGGTGAGGAGCTGGTCCAGCTGATCCGCCGATCCCCAGGGCAGGTCGCCGGTCTCTGGCTTTCGTCCGCGTAGGGAAATCCGCCCCCGTGCCGAGGATCGGCCGCCGGGACGGCGAGGCTTTTCTGAGGTCAGGGAAAGCGGTCCCAGCTCCCAGGATCGGGCGAGAGGATCTGGACCTCAACCTGGACCTGGACCTGGACCGGTCAGGAAAAATCGGCTCCCATTCCCGGAATCGGCAGCTACGCTCCAGCCTTGTTCAGGTTCGTCCGGGCTGTTCCTTCTCCCAGGATCGGTCGTCAGGATCAGGACATGTCGGCGTCAGTGCAGTTCGACCATGATGCCTCCAGCTCCGGGCAGGGCGACGGTCTGTCGGTGTCAGCTAGAGCTGCTCCCCCCCCCCCGGATTGGTCGCCGAGGCGTCTTTATTTTACACAGGTCAGAGAGAGCGGTCCCGTCTCCTAGAATCGGTCGTGGGGATGACGGCCAGTTTTCCCCGGGTCATGAAAGCAGTTCCTTCCCCTAGGATAGGCCGTCAGGAGCATGCGGCGGTGAGGAGGCCAGTGAAAAAGCCGTCCCCAGTCCCAGGATTGGCCGAGAAGAACTGCTGAGGTCTTCCAAAGCCGCCCCTGCTCCTAGAATAGGTCGTGAAGACGCCGGAGGCGCCTCGCAAAAGCCGTCCCAGCACCGCGAATCGGCCGCCAAGAATCAGCAGGAGAGGAAAGGCCAGCCAGGGCTATACCCGTCCCCAGAATAGGTCGACGAGACGCAAGAGGACTGTCGAGGGCCCTGAGAGCCATTCCAGTTCCAAGAATCGGTCGCGGAGCCTCAGAAACGTGGCTCCGATACGCCAAAGCCGTGCCTGCCCCTAGAATCGGTCGCCGAGGAGAAACAGAGCTGTTCAGGTCTTTGAAGGCGGTTCCAACTCCCAGGATAGGTCGACGGCGTCGCAAGAGTGGCTGAGAGCTTGGGAGTCGGTGCTAGCTCCCAGTCTGGGTCAGCCAGAACCGGTGTTGTTGAAGGCTCTCAGAGCGGTACCCTCCCCTAGAATAGGCCGCCGACAATCCTCTGAACTGTGGAGGTCTCTCAAAGCTGTCCCCAGTCCCAGAATAGGCCGACGAGGCTCCCACCGCTTTGCTCAGGTTCTTAAAAGCAGTACCATCTCCACGCATCGGTCGCCGACGGGAGTCGGAGGGATTTCTGAGATCGTCGAAAGCGGTGCCGAGTCCTCGAATAGGTCGGGACCAATCGGAACAAGTGTCTCTGGTTTCCAAGGCGGTGCCGTCCCCGAGAATAGGCCGCCGGAGCGGAGAGGCAAACATCCATCGAAGATCTGGCCGACCTCAACAGGAACGCACAGTCTGACATCTCTGACGCTCAGAGCGATGTGGACACTATGTAGCTGGAAGGCGTGCACGGCAGTGGAGGCTGTGACTGCACGAACACGTTGAGGAGGATGAAGTGAACTAGGTCCAATGTTCTCGTTTCTTCTGCAGGAATCGCACACATAGTGGAACTACGCAGGACGCCCTGTACAAAGTGAGCCGCCTCTCCTCACCAGTCTCACATTTACAGGGGAGACAATTCGTCTGAAGCTTGATTGATATGGGGCAACTTACTTAGCGCGGGAAATCTGACTAATACCTCTGAAAATTTCCGTGCTAACGAAACTGCTAGATCTAAGTCTTTGAATCAGATCGACAGACAGACAGATAGAAACAGACACTCAGATAGGAAGGACAAACAGATGAATAGATAGATAGAGATAGACAGATAGATTAAAAGGCAGATAGATTGATGATTGATTGATTGATTGAACAGATTGATTGAACAGATTGATTGAACAGATTGATAAACAGATGTACAGATTGTGTGTGTGTGTGTGTGTGCGCGCGTGCGCGCGTGCGTGCGTGTGTGTGTGTGTGCGTGCGCGTGTGTGTGTGTGTGTGTGTGTGTGTGTGTGTGTGTGTGTGTGTGTGTGTGAACTTTTAATAGCAGTGACATTCAAATTTTCTCCAACTGGTTTTGTGGTGGTTTAAATCTCCTACAGGAGAACTTGTTGTTAGATATTCATTCGAGAAAGCTTCTAATTCTTGCCCAGGCAAAAATGAAAAATCGCCTCTCTCTCTCTCTCTCTCTCTCTCTCTCTCTCTCTCTCTCTCTCTCTCACACACACACACACACACACACACACACACACACACACACACAACACACATACACACACGCGCGCGCGTTCACACACACACACAACACACACACACACACACACACTGACACACACACACTGACACACACACACACACACACACACACACACACACACACACACACACACACAAAACACTTTGTGTCATCGTTAGAACTTTTCCTTTGGATTATATTAGTCTTACCCTGCTGAAAAAAATATCAAATTAGAAAAATGTATTTCCGGTCCCTTATGTCCCAACTATCAATAAAAATCGACTTGCAGAAAACTCTTCCAATCCAAACTTCAGATTCCACACCAATAAATTACGATCAACTCTGGACATTGGAAAATTGTAAATTACCTCCGGACGAAAAAAGAAAATCCCGCCAATCAACACACACACACACACACACACACACACACACACACACACACACACACACGACACACACACACACACACACACTGATACACACACACACACACACACACACACACACACACACACACACACGCGCGCACACACACACAAACGCACACACACACGTGCGCTCACGCGCGCTAACACACACAAACGCACACACACACACACACACACACACACACACACACACACACACACACACACACACACACACACACACACACACACACATCTGTCTGTCTCTATCTATCTACCTATCTATCTATCTATTATAGACAGACAGACGGACAGACAGATAGATAAAAAGACAGACAGACAGAGAGATAGGTAGACAGACAGACAGACAGACAGACAGACAGACAGAGAGACAGACAGACAGACAGATAGTGAGAGAAACAGACGGACAGACAGACGTAACACTGAAAACCTGAACAGTAGTCTCAACCAGTGCAGACAATCAATTATTCATTTGAGAAAGACTAAGACAAAGTTAGCAGAAGAAGAAGAAAAAAAAAAAAGTGTGTGTGTGGGGGGGGGGGGGGGGGGGGGGGGGGGGGGGGGGGGGTAGGGGGAAGATGAAAGTGAGCGAAAAGAGAAAGGAACGATGTTACAGGAAGACGCGGACGTGAAGACCTGATGGGCTGCAAACCGTGTACATCAAGTGTTCCTTCGGAAGCCGATGGTTCCTTCATATTCATGAAGCTCCCCAGCAGAATGATGAGGGGCGGGAAGCAAGGGGGTGGGGGAGGGGTTAAGAATGGCAGTAGACTTGGAGGAGTTGGGCTAAGGCTAAGGGGGGGGGGGGGGGGGGGGGGGGGGGGGGGGGGGGGGAGGTTGGGCGAGATGGGAGAGAGGCGAGATGGAACTTCGTGGACTTCACATGTTAGGACTGACACCAGTCCCGTCCTGTACAGAAGGGCAGTTTGAGCCCGGGCACCTGTTTCGATATCTGAACATCGTCATCAGTAAACCTGACACGTGGCGCTGAGATGATGGGAATCTGAGAGGCGATGCAGCAAGTGTGTAACGACCAAAAATAAATGGCTGTTTCAATATCTCCCCGCCTCTCTTTCAGGTTTACTGAAACTGTAAATGAAGAACAAAGAAAAGAAAAACCAAAAACCCACAACAAACTCTTGTTCTTATTTTTATCTAGCGCTTTGAAAATATGAAGATACACGGTTGGTAACAAACCAACCCAAACCAAACCAAACAAAGAAGCATTTGATCTAATACTGATCTATCACTTTGAAAACGTAAAAGAATCAGAACACACACACACACACACACACACACACACACACACACACACACACACACACACACACAAATGGATACAAGAAAAGATAACTCTGATGAATGAGGTCAGGGAAGAGGCCAGTGTCTTTCAGGGTTCTAACGTAAGGACAGGTGAGGGGTCAGTACAAACCCAACGTGTAGGCTACCTGAAAGCGGATGGAACCGTCCACAGTTGACTTGCGACCATGAAGCCACCAACAAGGGGCCGTAAGTACAAAGCTTCGGAGAATACCGTTTGGAAACAGCTGCTGTTCCCCCAAACAGCTCTCCGCGTCGCGTTCGCGAATAAATCCTGTCCTAGTTTTGCATGCAGAGCTAGCCGCTCTTTATTAACCGTCTAAGAGAAGTAAGGCTGGGTAGTCCACCAGATTAGTTTTAGAATCAGCGAAGAAGGTCTTCCTCCAAATCGCTGTTCGCAAAGGCATCAAAACAGATCTGTGTTTGCGAAGGCATTGAAACGAAGTGTCAAAATTGTTTGCAGTCACGAGATACAGCCATCCATTTATTTTCGTACACATATCAGTCCGAAGTGTGACTGCATCTGCTACAGCACGGAGCGATATTCTGATTAGCAACCGTTTTCACAATTATTCAGATTTTCCCAAAGTTTGCAGTGTGTTCGCATATCTAGGCCAACCTGGATTTTTAAAAAAGAGCAAAAAAAGTGAATGGTCAAAGCCACCCGTTCTTGTGAATTAAAATCTTTGGGCTGTTTCACAATGTTAGCAAAGCTGTTCCCAATCTATAACTTCACACGTTCATATGCCATCTTTAGTTATGAATTTCAGGTATACAATACTTATTCTCTGTCTTTTTTTTTTTTTTTGTTTTCTTTTTCCTTGCCATCTGTCCATCTCTGTGTTTGTCAGTCTGCTTGTTTGTATTTCATTTTATCGTCTTTGCTTCTTTGATTTTTTTCGTCAGCCTTCTTTCCGTCAAAACACACACACACACACACACACACACACACACACACACACACACACACACACACACACACACACACCACACACACACACACACACACACACACACACACACACACACACACACACACACACACACACACACACACACACACACACACACTCACCCACTCTCAAAGCCAGCATAATGAGAGAGAGAGAGAGAGAGAGAGAGAGAGAGAGAGAGAGAGAGAGAGAGAGAGAGAGAGAGAGAGAGACATTTTAGTGAAAGTGAAGTGCGTCCCTTTTCAGAGGAGATTAGACACACCATAGTTGACGCCTACATCAACACATTTAACACAGCCCATGATCATTAAAACCGAATCAAATGTTTTCTGTTGCGAAACACGCGACTTATTCCGACTCGACACTGTCTCCTCAATTGTAATAACACAAGCACCGCCATATTCATTGGCGGAATGTCGACCTATTCGACCTCGAAAGGTCCGAGAGATTTATCCGGATTTTGTGAAGCTGAATAGTCAATCCGTGATCCCCTGCATACAGAGTCGTTTTTTTTTTTTTTCATTTCTTATGATTTATCCGAAAAGGAGTTATTCGCAAAAACAGCTTCAACCCGGCTGTCCTACACACCACCCATGAGCATCAGACAAAACCCAGACCCAGGCATACTTGGCAAAAGTTACTACAGTTTAAAAGGGTCCAGGACGATACTGCATTTCGACCTCTTGGGTCTTCTTCAAGTGAAAGTGAC
>JADBJO010004779.1:168026-185977 GCA_016801955.1 Conus betulinus | reverse complement strand
GCTTGGTGAGCCACTTCAGTAATGACTGGCATTACTATAGCCTCGTTTCAAAGCTGGGGGCCTATTTCAGTAAACAAATTAGAAACATGGGAGATGCTGGGACGTGTTAATGTGGAGAAAAACAAAATGGTACATTTCTATTCCATCCTAGTACACATTACCATAATCGGATACAGCTAAAACATCTTTCAGTCTGCATCATCTTTCACACTGCACAGGTTGCAATGCTGAAAGTCAAAGACAGAGCACAATTTCAAATCTTAACTTGCATGGGCTACATTTCATACAGTTAAGTGAGTATAACATGAATCCTCCCACATTACCTTGGCTTCAATCATCACCACTGGACAGCAAGTCCTCTTCACAAAGAAGACTCTCCTTGTCACTGTCAGTTTCATCAGATTACTGGTACAAGGTGGAAGAAGATCGGAGCTGAAAATACACACAAAATCCAGTGTGCCAATGTAAATTTTAAGCATAATCTCTACCACCTTTCGTTTCCATTCCATCAGCAAAAAATGAATAATGAACAAATCATCAATGGTCATCATTCACCCTTCCAATACAGATAAAAGAAACAAGAACATAAAGGACTAAAATAACCACAAAATATAGTGTACAATATATAATCTCATAAACTAATCTAATAAACTAAGACATATTTCAGGTCAGAATTAAAAGATGACAGTGTAGTTCAGCTTTTAGGAGTAACTTGTTTGAAGTATGCAATTTTCATCCCATTATGACAATACAATAACATTAATAAGACTGGATGGATTGCCACTTTTCCATTGCATATTTAGTCACAATGGAACTAGTAACTCCATGTGGCATTCTGTCTGCTCTCACACACAGGTCAGTGTGTGACCTTAGAACAGTGCCTGCTTTCCTTATTACACAGTTTTTTTTTTTTTTTTTTTTTTTTTTTTTTTTTACAGAACTTTGCCAATGACAACTTCTTTGCTGCCATTACTTCTTTTCATGCACTAAGTGTATACTGCTCCAAGGACCTTGTTATCATCTCATCTGAATTACTAGTGCCAAGATCACACTGAAGGTCTTGTGAAGTGGGAAAAAATCTCAGCCAGATCTGGGTTCAAACTGAAGCCATTTTCATCAGTTGTAATGTGAAGAGTGTGGTGGGGGAGGTGTCTGTTCATCAAACTCACAATACACAGAATGCCCACAAACAAATTTTCGAATTGACCTTCAAATGCTGACAATGATATTTTCAGTTCAAGAGGTCAGCCAGCCACGCCATTCCCTTTGGTAAATTTTCAATTTGCAGGAATGCTGTAACACGTGTCCTTCCAGAGTGATTTATAGATGTAGACTATTACATTCACAGTTCTGATAATTCAGTACAGACTGTTTTAATGTTAAAAAGTTTACCTTGACTTTTTTTTGAAAAAGTACTGTGCACTGTGGCCTAGTGGTTACCATCACAGATAACCGTCATGGAGGTCAGGGGTTTGAATCCCACCAGTCATGTGGGGGTTTTTCTGACCTAATCGGTCCTACTCAGAGTGCGAGTCTGCTACAAACTCAGTTGGGAAGACTGGGACCACACAGTCGAGTCTCATCCACTTGATAGATGCGTTTTTTGGGTTTTTTTTTTTTTTTTTTTTTTTTTTGATAGATGCGTTCTTGAGAGTGTAGCTCAAATTTCACCATCAACTCTGCAGGGTGTCTGTATTTTTCCGGGCTGGTTGGGATATAAAGGAAGCATACAAAACATTCCTGTCATATAGTCTCAGACTGAAATGGAACTCTGTAGCATCATCTATATCATCCCCTTCCTCATTAATCAGTAAAAATGAAAAAAATTGTCTCAGGTACTGTGCCCATCCAAGCCCTCCTATCATAGTGATCTCACTTTCAGTTTCCTCTCTCAGCTGTGCCACTGGTGAGTTATGTCGCAGTTACTTATGTCCGCAAGTTCATGGGGACTGTCGCTGGACGGACATGGTGGTGACTTTGGAGGGGGCCTCACTCACACTGGCTCCATGACTAAGCTTTTACTGTCATTAGAAGCTGGCTTAGTATGTCAGATCAGATTAGGCACCACTGCACTCACCAAAGTGGCTAAGCAGAAGTGCAGTGCCTCCTCTGGTGGGTTGCCTCTTTAAGAACATTACACTGACTGCACCCTGTGTGCTGCCTGTGCCGTGAGTTTGGCTGAACAATCAGAGAGGTGCTATGGAAATTCATAATGAGCAGTGTGGGCCCAGTGCCACTGGGGTGGCACAAAACCTGAGACAGCATAAAATAAAACCAACAACAACTTTTTTTTTAGGTCCACAATGACTCCAAGACATTACCTTCTTGACATTACCAATTGACTATTTCTAGAAAAAAAAGATTCTCAAAGTTTATCAGAAGAAAGGCAGAGCATATAGAAAAAAAAATCTACGGTAAAAGCAGCTGTAATTGTGTGGCCTATTGTACATGTGTAATGACTGAGGAATCATCAAATGGGGCCAAATCTGTATGAAACAGCAGGTAATCCTGTCTTCAAACAGCTGTAAACTGTGTAATGCAGTCCATACCTTTTTCTACCAAAGGCAGTGCAAAACTTAAGAGTGCAACTTTGCTGACACTTGTTGCCTGATTAGCATTAAACTAAAAGTGGGTAAATGTAATTGACAACTGTATGTTCTTAAAAAATTTTTTTTTGGAAAAAAAGAACTTACGCATATCATAGCAACAAATTTCTCATAAAATGTTGACTGATTTTTTCATCCCACTTACTTTTCTGTAAAAAGTTGCTCTCAGCTGACGAGGAACTGCTGGTATATGCCTTTCTCTGTTTAAAACAAGAGATCAGAAAAATAGATGTTTAAAAATGTGTATTATATGATTAGAAAACTGTGCATGAATTGCAAAAATAAAAAAAAAACTGACATTAAAGTTTCATCAACTGTCATGCGCATATAACTATATGATTTATATTACATATAACTTGGAAACAATTAGCTGTTATACCGTATATCACAGAAGAGTGCAAAATAGCACTGACATTATGCTCACATCTTATTCTTAGCCTCAAAATGAAATATGAACAATTTCTGAAATAATATTGTATACTTTATATCTTTATTTTAAAGTTTGTTTTCTTTTTTCTTACCTGTGATGCAAGTTCCCCTTCAGTTGCCACCATCAAGGAAGGACTGTCAGGCACGAGGCTGGATGAAGCTTCACACACATTTGTCCCTTCTTTACAGCTGTATCAAAGGGCACATCCTTTGCAGGAGTAGGTGGAACTGAAGAACTGAGACAACAAAAGAATTATTTTTTAAAAAATGACCTTTAAAAGTAACATGTAATACCAGTTCTTATTACAAATCTAACACATGTGTCTGTGATGACAAAATAGACTGCACTCTTGGAGTGTTTGCTTGTGTGCTCACCTTTGACTAAATAACTGTTAATATGATGACCAGCATCCAATCGCTTTACATGGGTGCTAAACATAAAAAAAATCAAACTTGAAAAAAAAAAAAAACTTTTTTCTCAATACTAAATGCTTGAGATGCCGTGGATGAGGCACTAGACTTATGCCTGCATGATCACAAGAAGTGCAGCCCTTCTGCTTCAGCATGACCTCTGGTTTTCCAGAGAAAAGTAGATCATTCAAGATCATATCCTGGTTCTTCCTCAAGTTGTGTTCAACAACAGCTGCCTCAATTAATAGATAAAGGTGCCTGACAAAGTTTATGAGTTGTATTTATATCATTGTAGTAAAGATTGTAGGAAGAAAGGTGGCAGAGTGGTTAAGATGTTCACCTGCCAATCCAACGTGTGAGACGTGCATGGGTTCGAGCCCTGCCTTTTTCGCCCTTTCTTTCCCAGTTTGAATGACAAATTTGAACTGAACGTCAAGTCCATCAGATGGGGACTATAAGCGAGTCAGACCCGTGTGCCTTCCTGGCCCCCTGCACATGTTAAAGAACCCATGGCGGTTGAAAATCGAAAAAAAAGGGGGGGGGGGGGGGGGGGTTCCCCGCTACCCTGGTAAAATTGATGTAGATTGAAGACAGCTGCCTGGTATTTATTACCAAGCCACAAAAATTGTCACTTACTGTTATCGTGTGCCATCGTGTACCGGTAAAAATGGAGGACACGTATAAACATCGCATGCATCCTATGTGAGAAACTGGAGGAATAAATGAGATAAATGAAAATGAGTGACTCATATTTGAATGCTACGGGAAACGACTTAATGAGCGCCAGTAGGCTGCTCTTCAGCCGGCTCTACCCAGGTAGGCATCCCATTGAGAGTGAGATAGTGTGTTTATTGCAAAGCGCTTAGAGCTTGGTTTGTGACTGAGGATATGCGCTATACAAATACCCAATATAATAATAATAATATAAAGATTAACCCCAGGGAAGATAAACTGAAGCAAACTGAAGGACTGCAATCAAGAATCGCGTCATCACAGCTGACCCAGCCAGTGTAGGTACTATCACGGTATCAGCACAAGACAGATCAGCATGAAGACTTGCCCAAGCCACTCACTGGACCATCTGTCTGTTTTTACCTAGCATCTCTGGCTGACAACAGTATTTACGCACAGACACAAACAAACACAGACACACAGACACAAGCAAACACACACAGACACAAGCAGACACACACACACACACACACACACACACACACACACACACAGAGGTGCAACACTTGACACTTGAAGAAATGAGAAGTAAACTAACATTCCAATCTATAACAATGTTTCTCAATCTTGTTATCCCTATTCCACTATGATGACTGACATCTTTGAGTCTTTCAGTACGTGGATCAATGGCCAGACAGCACAAACAATAGAAATATATACATGCATAGTATTTAAACAACACACACACACACACACACACACACACACACACACACACACACACACACATCTGTAAAGAAACCCATGATGTTTAAGTGAAATCGGAAATTAGAATTCAGTCTAATTTATAATTCCACTAGTAAACATTAGAATTCTTATTTTCCCAAAGGCAAACTAAAATTCTAATTTTCCCTACATAAATCCTTACCGAGATGTTTCCATCTCCTCTAGCTGAAAAGGCTGAAATCTAAGGTTCAATGGAGAACACTAAGTAGAATTTACTGCACAAAAGAAATTAAGAGCCCAACATACACTTCACACACACACACACACACACACACACACACACACACACACACACACACACACAATAATGCACTTAAGTACAGCAAACTGCAGTGCAAAATTAACCATGTAATTATATCAAAGGTTTGGTACAGAAGAAATTCACAAGTGCAAAATAAATCATGTCATTTATTAAAGATTTTGTAAAGAAAAAAAATATACAGATGATCTTTTAATCATAGCAATTCACATCAGGGTTTATTTTTGGACTGCGCCCCGCGCCATTGGCACATCAAGGCTGAAAATGACCCAATACTTTTCCGTCTTCAAGCCAAAGGGCGCATCGCTTTTTGCATTCAACTGCGCCAGCCTTCATGGTGTGTTAGAAAGATGGGCCTTCAGTGTGCAAAAATCTGACACTTACACCTCTAAGAAACAGACTCTCCTTGGACAGATGTGAACAGCTCATGAGAGTGAAAATTGAAGAGGGTAGCCTGTGTGACTTGACTTCAATGCTGCTGTACAAAAGTGGAGTGATACCAGCAGTAGAAGACTCAAGATCAACAACTGAAGAAGGGGAACAGCAGTGGGATACTGTACCGGAGGCTGGATTTCAGTTTTCTTTCCAAGTGAATTGTCTATGCATGCACACACGCATGCACGTACACACACACCATACATATTCTCACACACTCAGTGACTCACGAATCATCAACATGGATAAAACATTTCCTGATCCGAAGTCAAAGACACATGTTCATCTCCTGCTCAATACTGTGGCTTCAGCTCGATTTGAACTCTTGGCCTTACCAACCCTAACTACTCCTGTGACTGTGAAAGGGCCTTCAATGTGGAAAATGTAACACTCACACCTCTCAGTGACTCTCACCTCTCAGAAAAGACTACTAGCAGCTCATGAGAGTGAACACTGATGTGGATACTAGCCTGTGTGACTTTTCTGATATAACAATAAAGAAGTGAAGTGATGCCAGCAGAAGACACAAGCTCAAGAACTGAAGAAAGGGAACAGCAGTTGGATATCAGAGACTCTGACTGGATGACAGTTTTCTTTCCAATTACACACACACACACACACACACACACACACAAACACAAGGTGAACTCAGAAATAAACACACAAAATATGATTTAATATCATTTCTTTAATTTTGCACTGTATGACTAAATGTAACTGTTGAATCGTTCAGGCCACTTTTTCTTCTTTTGACTGGTGACCTACTGTTCCTTCAAATGAACCAATTTTTTTTTTTGCTTCAGTGGACAATTGACCCATAAGGATTTTTGACAAGAATAAACCCTGTCACGTTGTTGAATTTTAGCCTGTAATCATTCTAATCAATCTCAATTGGATTCTAATTTCCACCCTGAGATACATTCATAAAAACAATTCACACATTCTGAAAACTTAAGAGCATCTTAATAAGTTCACCTTTGTTTCATTCTTACAATTTGCAAACAATAAGAAATCATACTCATTCAAAAAATGATTCATAATGTGCTAGACCAACTCAGTATTAATCACTACCTTGTAGATGCACCACAATCAAATCCATTCTGTAGATTTTCTTCTGGTTCCCAGGTATTATGTCTGTGCCACAAAGGAGAAAACACTATAACAACAAGAAACAGTAAAACAAAATTATGAATACATCATGTACAGAAAAACTGTAGTATATTATAATATTAAAGGTTTTCTATTTGTATATTTGTTTATTTGTTTGTTTTTTACTTAATGAGGGAAAAATTCAACTCTTGGGTTAAAATACACAAATAAAAAGCAAGAACTTTTTGTATCTTATTTATCTGAAATCTCCATAAGTTTTCCTTTGCAACTTGAAGCTTAATTCATACTTCCCCCTAAGACCTTAAGTTGAATCAAGTCTATGATAATAATGACAAATACATTATTCCTTAGGAACTTTAGTTGAATGAAGGTCTTTAAAGTTTAATGATGACAATCACATCATCTCAATGTCTATGCCTCTATTTTTACCAAAATCATTTTTAAAGAATTACTATGAATGTGTTAACTTGGCAGCTAATCACAAGGACATCCCCATTACCCTCCCCTTTCTGACCACCAATTACCTCTCTGCCTCTGTGACTGTCATCAACTCCCCCATACATCTGTCCTATCCTTTCCACCTCCCAATTTTACTCCCCTTCCTTCTCTCTCTCTCTTGTTTTATTTGTGTTGTTCACTGGCTGTTTATGTGTGAATGATTGATTGTTATTTATGTTAATCATTGTGGTGAACATGTTTTTATTACAATATCGTTATTGTCCCATCAGCTTGAAAGGACGTTCACTGGTCAACAAACCAACACATGACAAATCAAGTGCTAATAACATTTCACCTACCTTTAAAAAAATCACCACTAAATTGTTATTGGAAAATGGTTTAATTCATGTAGGAAACACCCCCCCAAAAAAAGCACAGTTTACATTGCTGTATGAACTCAACATTTTTTTGTCTACAAAACTGTCTAAATTATCACCTGGTATACACTTATTTTGTAAAGAATACTTACTTAGAAGACCAGCCACTCCATTTAATCAGATATTCTCTTTTTCCCTGCAAAATATTGATATTAACTTTTTTTCGTTTAATTAAAGGTCATCAAATTAACATCATCATTACTGACAGTCTTTGGCTTTTATATTTAAGGCTTCATATAGAAATCCAGACAGTGTAAGTAAATTAATCTGTTCATGGTCAGGCCTCAGTGTCAGTTCTGAGAGAGAGAGAGAGAGAGAGAGAGAGAGAGAGAGAGAGAGCAATTGAGAAGTACGGACTTACAAGCTCTGGCAAGATTAGGTGAAAACAGTATTCACTTAACCTGGTTTCTCTCTCTCTCTCTATCCCCCCCCCCCTCCCACTCCTCCCCTTTGCACACACACACACACACACACACACACACACACACACACTACCAGAAGCAACTGAACGCCTGGTTGACTACTAAATCAGATTATAAGTTTAAATGTACAGACTAAACTATTATCAAGTGTCCATTTTATACAGATTTGTTTGGTTTGTTTATTTGTTTACATTTTACTCTTAACAGAAAGCCCTTACATCCACACCTTTATTGATTTCTTCCACACACACAAAAAAAAAGAAATAGTGGGTGCCCAAATGGTATAGTTCAAAGGTTATTTTTTCGCCATTGATCTTGATTAAAACAATTAAAGTAAACTCAATAAATGTTGTGCATTCATAAAACGTGAGCAAAACATCCGCTAGAGATCTAGTCTTGACGAATTTTACTTCAGTCAGTAGCACTCCACCTCAGTCCTACAAGTTGAACAGGATCTAAAATCACATGATCTGTTTGAAGTGTTTGCTTCGACGATGCCTGTAATATAGTTTTTCTAATGTATTCTCAATAAATTAAAATGCAAATATTCAACAGTTACAGCAGTTTCTAATATACTGCAATATCTTCATATGATTCTATTGTGCTTACCTTCCGCATTCGCCGTTTAACAATTCTGTCAACGCCATGCAATTCAGTCTCCGCCATGTTTGAACTTGCAAAGTGATGTCCCTTCCAAAACCGCGCGACTTGTCGAAAATTACGCTCAATGAGATTTTAAATCCGTGACAGTCATTTTAGTTTGAAATACAGACTAGCACAATGCTAGTTTTCATGTGCACTCATTTCATTTGTGTCAGTTTTGCTAGCAGCCAGTTCTCACTCACTTATTCACCACGTCACATGTCATATAAGGAATAACGTGAATCGTTACTTAATTCACGGAAAACACACATTTATGTCCAAATTTGAACACCATGCAAAAATATGACTGCACAGTTTTAAGCCTTGGTAGCATTTCTATAGGTGCATGTCTATATGGTGTTTTGCAAATCGCTCGTTTTCGAGTTTGTAAAGTAAACAGACAGAGGTGGTGTCATGGCAGACATTAACTGCTACCTAAGAGCCCGATTTTTTTAAATTTCAGGTCCAAACTGTAAACCATGTTCAATTACAAAATTTTGCTTCCATGACAAAGATTTCAGTTAAAAGTATAAACATATATGGCATCTCAAAAATCAATCGTTTATTAAAGTTTTACACCTATGAATCATGTGGCAAGTTTTCACAACGGACACGGCAACTTAAGACAGATGCTGAACTCAAAGACAAAAAAAAAACTTTCACCATCTACATTTAAATCTTTGCTGTCCTATGTTTTAGGATCATATTAATCTTTTCATATGCGTATGGCATCTTAAAAATTATTACATCAAATACAGTATGACGTTCTTTTAAGTCGCCATTTGAGCTTATTGCCACCGAATTTTACAACATCCCCCAAAAACGCTGTGAAACAAAAACAGGGCCATCTTTTTAAAATCCCTTTTGCTTGTGTCTAGTTTATATCCCAAAGCACGTTCTGACACAATTTGGTCAAAATCGGAGAGAAAAGGAATGAAATATACAACTTTGATCAAGAATCACAAAATCTGTTACAAAGTGAACTAACATGCATTTCAGAGACACCACAACTTACCCATTTTTATGGTCACCACCAAAAATCTTTGAAAGTGTGACTTAAAATTAAATAAAAAATAAGTTCTTGGGTTATTTCCTTAAAAGTTTTCACCACCTAACCCTTTGATCACATATACACAGCATATCAAACCACAAAATCAAAGATTTGATTATAGGTAGCCAAATTTGGATGCCATTCATATGTCCTATTTGTTGATATTTTTGTTTAATAATAAAGAATTGCGTACCATCTGGAAAGCTGTTTAAGGGGAAGTTTCTATTTTTTATTTGTAGGCTTTAATTTTTCTCGGTGGCAGTGACCATTTTTTTTAGGTAGCTCAGGGCACACCACGGGATTGTGGTGGTTGCTTTTATTGTTCTTGTTGTGATGGTGGTGGTGGTGGTGGTGGTGGTGGTGGTGGCGGTGTGATGACGGCGGCGGTGGTGGTGGTGGTGGTGGTGGTGGTGGTGGTGGTGGAGGTGGTGGTGGTGGTGGTGGTTTCATATCCATGATCCCTTCCATGGATTGTACGAATATTGAAATCTGAAATAATGCCCTCACCCACCCCTTACCCCGCACCCCCCCACCCACCCCCCACCCCACCAACCCCCACCCCCATCCCCTCCAACCCCCACCGCTCCCCCCTCCCCTCTCCACCACACACACACCCCACCCCTCACTTCCCTGACAGGTGCACGACATGTTCAACTGGCTGTCGGTGCTGATCCTTTCTGCCCCTCGAGGTGGCCACGGGCTACCTGTACCACCTGACGGGCGCCATCCTGAAGTCCATGGGCGACGCCAGGCGGGGGTCCAGGTGGAGATCCTGACAGCCCTCACCAAGCCCTTCATCCACCGTGTTGTGCAGGTGGGAGGGGTTGGTGGTGGTGGTGGGGAGGAGGGGGGGGGGGGGACTGGAGAGTGCGGCTGTGGGGGTTTATACAGACACAGACAGACAGACACAGACACACACAGACAGGCACAGACACACACACGCACGCACACACACACACACGCACACACACACACACACACACCACACACACCACACACACACACACACACACACACACAGCGCGCATCCACTCTCTCTCTCTCCCCTCTCTCTCTCTCTCTCTCTCTCTCTCTCTCTCTCTCTCTCTCTCTCTCTCACACACACACACACACACACACACACACGCGCGCGCGCACGCACGCACACGCACGCACGCACGCACGCACGCGTGCGCACACACACACACACACACACACACACACACACACACACATACACACGCACGCACGCATGCACGCATACACACAGAGCCAGAGACAGATGAAGAGAAACAGACACAGAGATTGAGAAAGAGAAATGCGGATGCAGAGAGAGAGAGAGAAAGATACAGACAGACAGACAGACAGACAAACAGACAGATAGACAAACAAAGGTTGACAGAGAGAGAGATGGATGGGGAAGGAAATGAGATATGGAAGCAGAGAGAGAGAGAGACGCGGGGGTTGGGGGGGGGGGGGGGGGGGGGGGAGAGGTGAATGACGCGTTTTTACTTGTTTATGTTTTTTCTTCGTTTCTTTCTTGCTTTGTTTTGGGGGGCGGTTGTATGTTCATTTATCAGTTTCTTGAAATAAGTAACGACAATGAAAAAAGCGTCTATGCTAGTCATGCCTGTATGTGTGTGTGTGTGTGTGTGTGTGTGTGTGTGTGTGTGTGTGTGTGTGTGTGTGTGTGTGTGTGTGTGTGTGTGCGTGCGTACGTACGTGCATGCGTGTGTGTGTGTGTGTGTGTGTGTGTGTGTGTGTGTGTGTGTCTGTGTGTGTCTGTGTGTGTCTGTGTGTCTGTATGTGATTTGTGTCATTTTTGCTTGTAATCACCGCTGTCATGTTTGCCTGAAGAGCTCCAATAGTCGCAGTGACAAACCAACCTATAACAAGCATTACTGCCGATACATTGAGTTTATTCACAAGTCGCTCTCAAACTGTGAGCCTGTGCAAAAACGGCAAGGGCGGTTATGAACAGAAACTGCTTTCTTGTTGTCTATCAATTCGTGGCTCTTGTAACCCTATGCACAGAAACTGCTTTCTTGTTGTCAATTCGTGGCTCTTTCAACCCTCTTATTTCATTTTTTTTACTGAAAGTGTGACGTTTACAAATGTACAAGTCAGAGACCTGTTGTCTCGTCCATGATACCCCTAAAAAAGATGTAAAAAACAAAACAAAAACAAAAAAAAAACTAGGCTATGAACGACAACTCTCCTGTGGGCTGGACACTGAGCTACGATGCAGTTGCTTCCCTTCATCTTCAACTCCGTTTCAGTGTCTTCTCCAGTCGTTTTCTGGTCGTCTGGCGTGGCACAAGAGTTGTTCCCTCCACTCTTCCTTCTCCCTCCCCTCCCCTCCCCCCCCCCCCCCCCCACCCCCACCCTCCTCCCCTCCCCCTCTTGTGTTCGAGATCAGAGCCGGAAAAAAGGAAACTGAAACTATTCGTTGGATTTGTGTTCGTTTTATATTCATTACTGTGTGTGTGTGTGTGTGTGTGTGTGTGTGTGTGTGTGTGTGTGTGTGTGTGTGTGTGTGTGATGTGTGTGTGTGTGAGTGTGTATGTGTGTGCGTGTGCGTGTGTGTGTGTGTTGTGTGTGTGTGTGTGTGTGTGTGTGTGTGTGTGTGTGTGTGTGTGTGTGTGTGTGTGTGTGTGTGTGTGTGTGTGTGTGTGTGTGTGTGTGTGTGTGTACGCCAGCTCATGTTATTTATTTCATCTATTCCTTTTTTATTCCGTATCTTATTCGTTCATTTATCTATTAATTCGGTTGGTTGCTTTTTCTTCTGTTTCGCTTTGTGTGTGTGTGTGTGTGTGTGTGGTGTGTGTGTGTGTGTGTGTGTGTGTGTGTGTGTGTGTGTGTGTGTGTGTGTGTGTGTGTGTTTTATCTACCTCTTTTTTTTTTTTTTCATTCAGTCTCTCTGTTTATTCCCCCCCCCCCCCCCCCCCCCCCCCCCCGCCCCCCCCCTCCACAGGTGAACAGTGACGTCATCACAGAGTTCGCGCTGGCAGACAATTCCACAGACGCAAGCGACGGGATCTGAGGAGATGGTGCCACCGTGAGAAACTGACCGTTAATCGCACTATCACCCACTTCAACCCCGTGGACATCAAGTCAGTCACTGTCACCACCGGCACTAGACTTTCTGCCCTCCTCTGCTCTGCCTTTTTTCTCTTTGGTGGTGGTTGTTGTTGTTGTTGTTGTTGTTGTTGTCGTAGTTGTTGTTGTCTGTGTCACTGTCATCATCATCATCATCGTTGTTTCTGTCATTCTCGTTGCTGCTAGCTTGTTGTTGTTGTTGTTGTTGTTGTCGTTGTTGATGTTGTTGTTGTTGTTGTTGTCTGTGTCACTGTCATCATCATCATCATCGTTGTTTCTGTCATTCTCGTTGCTGCTGCTAGCTTGTTGGTTGTGTTGTTGTTGTTGTTGTTGTTGTTGTCCGTGTCACTGTCATCATCATCATCGTTGTTTCTGTCATTCTCGTTGCTGCTAGCTGTTGTTGTTGTTGTTGGTTGTTGTTGTCTGTGTCACTATCATCATCATCATCATCATCGTTGTTTCTGTCCTTGTTGCTGCTAGCTTGTTCTTGTTGTTGTTGTTGTTGTTGTTGTTATTGTTGTCTGTGTCACTGTCATCATCATCATCGTTGTTTCTGTCATTCTCGTTGCTACTAGCTTGTTGTTGTTGTTGTTGCTCTTCTTCTTCATCATCATCTTCTTCTTCTTCTTCTTCTTCTTTCTCTTCTTTTTCTTCTTCTTCTTCTTCTTCTTCTCGCTATTGTTCTTGTTGTTGTTTTGTTGCTGTTGCTGATGCTGTTGTTGTTGTTGTTATTACTATTGTTGTTGTGACCACTATTGTCGTTGTTGTTATTGTTGTTGTTGCTGTTACTGCTGCTATCGATGTTGTTGTTGTTGTTGTTGTGTTGTTGTTGTTGCTGTAGTTTGTTGTCGTTTTTCTTATTGTTGCTTTTGTATGTTGCTGTTGTTGCGCGTCATCGCTGTTATCGTCGTCGTCGTTTGTTGTTGGTTGCGGTTTTTGTCGTCGTCGTCGTCGTTGTTGTGTCCCCCATCCTTCTCCTGTTCTTCCTCCTCTTCTTTGTCACTCCTTCTATTCTGTTTCGCCCTTTTGTTTTCTTTTATGTTACCAAATCTTCTCCACTTTCTGTCTTTTTTTTTCTTTCTTTCTTTTTTTGTTGGTTCTTGTCCTTCTTCTTCTCCCGTATTTCTCTTTCTGTTTCTCTTTTTCTTTTTCTTGTTCTTCCATCTGCTTTCTTTATTTACTGTTCCCGTCCCCCTCTTCCCCCTCTCCCCCCTCTTCCCACTACTCTCTTTCTTCTTTTCTCTCTCTCTCTCTCTCTCTCTCTCTCTCTCTCTCTCTCTCTCTCTCTCTCTCTCTCTCTCTCTCGTCTTCTTTGCTTTTCTCTTCTCATTACTTGTTGTTGTTCTTCTTCTTCTTCTTGTTCTTCTTCTTCTTCTTCTTCTTTCTTCTTCTTCTTCTTCTTTTCTTCTTCTTCTTCTTTTCTTCTCCGCCTCCTCCTTCTCCTCTTCCTCTTCCTCCTCCTTTTTCTTCTTATTATTCTCCCCCTCCTCCTCCTTCCTCCTCCTCCTCCTCCTCCTCCTCCCTCCTCCTCCTCCTCCTCCTCCTCCTCTTCCTTCTTCTTCTTCTCTTCTTCTCCTCCTCAGCGTCGTCTTCCTCTTCCTCCTCCTCCTCCTCCTCCTTTTCCTATTTCTTCTCTCTCTTATTTCACTTCTCCTCCTTAATTTTGGGAGGTCCACACAGGGCAAGTGACTAAGTTAGTTTCCCTTTCACTATGTGGTCATGGCGCTGGCTTGTCGTGAGAGACACTGCCTCTGCTGCCTTTACCATTCAAAGTGAGTGCTCAGAGCCATCAAACGCTTCTCAATAATCAAGCGATGTCTCTTTTGGAGAAGTCGGGTGTGGGTGGGATTGTGGGGGGGGTGGGGTTGGTGGGGGTGGGGTTGGGGTGGACAGCAGAACACAGACACTGGACAGGCCTGCCGTTGCCCAGCTCTCAGTCTCAGAGAATCGTAAGAGGTGGCGGAGACATTGTCGAGAGTCTCAGAGAAATCGTGAGAGGTGGCGGGAGACATTGTCAGAGCTCATCACTAGCGCTTTATTGACTCCTGCCTGAGAATGACAAGATGGGCAAAACTAAGGCAAAAATGACGCAACACTCTCAGAAACGCGTCCATTAAGTGGATGAAACTCTCGACTGTGTGGTCCCAGTCTTCCCAACTCAACTCTGGGTAGGAGATGGTCAGGGCAGAAAAAAAAAAAACCCACGTGACTCTGATGGGATTCGAACCCACGACCTCCCTCCCAGCGGGAGTCCGCGATGCTAACCACTTCGCCACGACTTCTTCTTCTTCTCTTCTTCTTCTTCTTCTTCTACTTCTTCTCCTCAATAAGTAGAAATGTCCTCTGATGGGTGTTTGAAAAGTAGAAATATCCTCCGATTGGTGCATGAAAAGTGGCAAAGCCCAGTGATTGGTGCACGTAAAGTAGTTATGTCATGTGATTGGTACACGAAAAGTGGTAATGTCTCTGATTTGAGCATGAAACTATCAGAGCGCTAACTCTCTCTCTCTCTCTCTCTCTCTCTCTCTCCCTCTCTCATCCTCTCTCTCTCTCTCTCTCTCTCTCTCTCTCTCTCTCTGCCCAAAAGACTTGAAGAAAGAACTAGCCATAAATGCGTTAAAAAAAAATAAGATAAAATGAAATAAAAAGTTCATCTAGCACCTGATTCTTTTACTCATCTCGACCCCTCTCTCTTCTCTCGCAGCCAGCAAAACAGCAAACCACTCACCACATCTGGCGTCTGTGTTGTACATGCCTCTGGTTCCAATGATGAATAAACACACCACACACACACACACACACACACACACACACACACACACACACACACACACACACACATCTTCTTCTGCGGAGAGAGCTGACCAGTCCACGATCAAAGGGTGGGACAGGCTGATGATTCTAGGTGGGGGGGGGGGGGGGGGGGGGGGGAAGAGGGGGGGGATTAAGCCTGGAGAGAGCACTGGTCGTGGGTGTGGGTGGGTGTGTGTGGGTTGCAGGTGCTCGGAGCAGGCCAATGAGTCGGTGTTCTGGCAGGCCTGCGTGGCAGCGGACTACCCGGAGAGCGCCGTCTTTGCCATCAGCTGGAACACCACCACCCTGGTCAACATCACCACCCAGGGCACGCGATGTCAGGGCCTTTGCTGTTCTTCTGGTCTTTGGTTTATTTATCAGTATTTGTTTCATTTGTTTGTTTTTGTTGTTTTTTTTTATGGATTTCCACATGTGTTCTTTCATGTTCAAAAAAAATTTTTTTTTTGTTTGATCTATTGATTGGTTAGTCTAACTTTCTTTTGTTTTTTCTGTCGTTGTTGTGACTAATTTATGTATTCTTTTATTTCATCATGCTTTGCATTTCTTTCTCTCTCTCTCTCTCTCTCTCTCTCTCTCTCTCTCTCTCTCTCTCTCTCTCTCTCTCTCTCGTTTCATTTTTCATGACTTATGTATGTATTATTTCATTTATCAATGATTTATATTTTGTCTATTTTATTCGTTAGCCTTTCTTTTTTTTTTTCTGTCTCTTTCGTTTTTATGATTTTATTTTTGTATTCTTTGTCATTTATTAACAATTTGTTACTTGTCTATTAGCTTGTTAGTCTCTCTTCTTTTTTTCCTGTCGTTGTTATGACTTATTTACATATTTCTACATTTATCAATAATTTGTCAATTACCAACTGATTTGTTGGTCTCTCTGTTTTTTTGTTTGTTTGTTTTTGTTGTTGTTGTTGTTTTTTGTTTTTGTTTTTGTTTTTTTTGTAGTTGTTGACTTACTTACATATTCTTTTATTTATTAGCATTTTGGTGTTTTATGTATTCATTTGTTAGTCCCCCTTTGTTTTTCTGCAGTTGCTACGAGTTATTTTCAATTCTTTTATTAATTGATAATGAATTTGTTAATTGCTCTCTTTTTTCTGTCATTGCCATGAATTATTCATGCATTGTTTTATTTATCAAAAATGTACAATGTATCTGTTTCTTTGTTAGGCTCCCTTAATTGTCTGTCGTTGTTTGGACTTATTTATGTATTCCTTTATTTATTGATAATTTCCAATTTATCTGTTTATTTGTTAGTCTCTCTCTTTTTGTCTATCGTTGTTGTGACTGATACATTGTTCTTTAATCTCATCATTCTTTGTAATTTATCTATTTATTTCTCTCTCTCTCTCTCTCCATCTCTCTCTCTCTCTCTCTCTCACTTTCAGCTATTCTGATTTATTTGTGTAAGTTTTTATTTATTGATAATTTGTCATGTATCTATTTCTTTGTTAGTCTCTCTTTTTTCTGCCTTTCTCATGACTTATTTATGTATTCGTATATTTTCGAGTAATTTGTCATCTATCAATGTATTTGTCAGTCTCTCTTTTTCTGTCGTTGTTTTGACTTATTTATCTGTTCTTCATTTAAGAATACATTTTGATTTATCAATTCATTTGTTAGTCTCTTTTCCCTGTGTTTTCTTTTACTTATCTATGTATTCTTTTACTGATTGATAACGTATATCTTATTTCTATACATCTTAGTCTCTCTGTGTTTCTTTCGTTGTCATTTTGCTGTTGTTTTTTGCGCTGACGTAGTGAATCACGAGCATTATTCTATGGAATTCAGTTCCTGTTTAGAATAGCCAGGTGAAAAGAGAAATTCTTTCTTGAAAATCCGTTTCCAAGCTCCTCGTATACTGAGAGGCAGAAATTCCGCACAAACATAAAGAAAAAATCATGCACAAAAATCTCATTTGTCAGTGATTTAATTGAAACTTAGTAACAACTTAAACAAACCAAATCTGCGTTAGAAAATTTGATTGAAAAGGGCCTGTGTGAACAGATAAAAAAACTGACCTGAATCAAATTCATAAACAACTGTCAAATATGGTTATTGCACAGCATAAACCATCTTTCAAAAGAATGATGCTGTCAATGTCTGGTGTATCCACCATTGGCAGCTACAAACGCTCCAAGACGCCGAGGCATGGACTGCTCGAGATGTCGGATCTGCACCTGCTGGATGTTGACCCAGTGATGCTGAAGAATGGCGATCAGTTTCACCTCTCGTCTGGGGCTTTGGCTGATGCTCCTCCACTCTCCTGCCGAAAGCGTCCCAAAGGTGCTCAATGCAGTTCATGTCAGGTGACAGGGATGGCCAGGGCATCACCTCCACTCCATTCTGCTGCAGAAACTG
>JADBJO010004779.1:142500-147880 GCA_016801955.1 Conus betulinus | reverse complement strand
TCGATTACAAATGGGGACAGTTCTCTCAGAATATCTCCACGAAGACAAATAACTTCGTTGGGAGAGGGGAAGGGGGAAAGGGAGGGGCATGGTAGCCGAACTACGCCGAGTCTGCAGACAAAATTAATGGATCTCATTCAACCCTATGATAGGCATCTAAAGATGTCACGTGTGTACATGAAACATCAAACATGATAACAACGGAAACCCTACAAAGTCTCATCACGAGTAGCTCTTCTACAAAGGAGTAGGGGTGGAGGTAGGGGGGGGATGGGGGGGGGGGGGGGGGGGGGGGGTTAGGGGGCAGGAGGAGGAGAGTGCAGACAAAAGCAAGTCATGTGACGGGATTCAATGAAATAAAAAGAAGGCCTCTTGGGGGGAAAACCCGAGGTAGAGAGCGACGGGTTGGAGCGGTGGTAACGAACACTGTGAGAAAGAGAGCGAGCAAAGATGGACCATTTCTGCGGTATCGCGCTGTTCCTGGTTGTCGTCTGCTCCGTGCAGCTGACGTCAGCCATCAACTATCCGGTGCTACTGGGTGAGTTTGATGTTTTGATTCTTTTGAACGGCATTGATACAGGAGAAGTGGTGGAGTATTGTTTGTTTGTTTCTCTCTCTCTCTCTCTCTCTCTCTCTCTCTCTCTCTCTCTCTCTCTCTCTCTCTCCTCCTTTGAATCCATTGATGGGTGAATTCCATTGACATGTGAATTCCATTGATGGGTGGATGGAAGTAGAATGTTGTTTTCTGCCCTTTGAATTCCATTGACAGGAGGCGCGAATCGAAGACGAAGGGAGAAGTAGAATATTGTTGTTTTCTGCCCTTTCAATTCCATTGATAGGTGAACTCTATTGTTGGGTGAGAAGTAGAATATTGTTGTTTTCTGCTTTTTGAATTCCATTCATGGATGAGAAGTAGAATATTGGTGTTTTCTCCCCTTTAAAGTCTATTGATGCGTGAAGTCCATTGATGGGTGAATTCCATTTATGGGTGAATTCCATTGATGGGTGAGAAGCACAAAATTGTTGTTTTTTCTCCTCTTTGAATTCAATTAATATATGAAGAGTAGAATACTGTTGTATTCTCCTCTTTGAAATCCATTGACAGATGAGGAATAGAATATTGTTTTCTTCCCTTTCGTTTTCCATTGATACATGAGAAATGCAATAGTGTTGTTTTTCTCCCCCTTTGAATTCAATTGATACATGAGAAGAAGAATATTGTTCCGTTCTCCCCTTTCAAATCCACTGACAGATGAGGAATAGAATATTGTGCCTTTCTTCCATTTGAATTCTCTTGATGGGTGAGAAGTCGAATATTGTTGTTTTCTAACCTTTCATTTTCGATTGATACATGAGAAATACAATACTGTTGTTTTTTTCTCGTCTTTGAATTCAATGGATACATGAAAAGTAGAAAACTGTTGTTTGTAATCTCTTTTATGAATTCCACTGATAGAAAAGCAGTAGAATATTGTTGTGTCTCTTGAAATGCCAGCGATCGAAGAGAAACAGAATTTAGTTGCTTTCTTCCAATAAGTAATTTCCAATGATGAAGACAAAAAGTATGTTGTTGTCTAAATTTGAATCCCGTCGATAAACTAGAAGCACACGCAGGAGACGAAGACACCCCCCCCCCCCCCCCCCCACCCCTCCTTCCCAAGTAGAACGGGGTCAGCTGATGAGTGATTTACCCCGGATAATCAAAATGGGGACGAAGCTAAGGAGTTAGTTCCCATTTAGATTTTGTAACAGAATATGAGCAGTACCAAAAATGCCAATGTTAGTACTCCGAGAAAGTTTTAATATATCATCACAATTTACAACTTCGTAGACAGTTATATATCGTAACATAATTACACAGCGTGCATGTTGACTGGACAGTTTGCAGCAATCTTAAAATCCTGTCAGCGATTTTACCCCTATCCATATGGTGTTGAGTTGTGTTGAATTGCATTTTACTTCCTTATTACTCAGTGGACGCTTGATCGCGATATTCAACATAACGATGGTGTTGTTCTGCAAGACATTGGAATATCTTTCCTGTTATTGTTTTAAACTGCATGATAATGTTTCACGTTATACACTATTATAAGCATAATGAGTGTCCATCTGCCTAATAATGCATCCGTGTGTGTGTTTACGTCCATATATTATTATGTTCGTGTGTTGGTATGTCTGCGTATGATCACATGCGCATATTGCATTCAAGATAACTAGTGTGCTTAGCATCCTTTACAACGCGAGAAATCGGCGGATAGAGAAAAAAAAAAACCGCTATAGAAGACTCGGACCCGAGGCCATGCGAATTTTCCCAGTTCCTAATCAAATACACAGCCCACTAGGCCACAAAGTGTTGCGAACTTCATTGACCACGGGTATATTAAGTTTGGGGGAGGGGGGAGGGCTGTTGTTGTTATTCCGTCGATTATAAGGTTAAAACATTACGTAAAGATCAATGCTCCTCACTTTGTGCTGTGCGTGCACAGAGAGAGAGAGGCACGCCCGCAAGTGCGCACCGGGCCCTCAGACTAGCGCTCATGCACAAATTTACACAGATTTAACACACGCATGCGTCCACGTCTCTCAACACCAGGAGTATCATTTTTGCGCGTGAAACATAATCTGTTGTGCTCCCCCCCCCCCCCCCCCCCCCCCCCCCCCCCCCCCCCCCCGCTCCACAACACACACGTTTCCACACACACAACACACATACATCTCTCAACACCAGCAATATCACTTTTGTGCATAAAATACCACCTGTAAGCTTTTTTACGCCCTCCCCCCCAAGCCACAACCCTCCTCTTCCCCCCTCATGCCAGACCCCATCAGTCGACTCGTTAAACACAATCCATGTTTACTTAGCCATCTACACAATTCAGAATCTCCTTTTCTGCTCGACTGTGTCTCTCAGACGACAAAATGCCTCTTCTCTGTGTGTGTATGTGTGTGTGTGTGTGTGTGTGTGGTTTGACAATTAAACACAGAGAGGAAAGAGGCTTTTCAGGGGAGATATTTTTTTTTTATATAATTTTCTCTGATATTGACAGATAAACATTGCACGTGGGTGTGTGTCTGTACATGTTTCTATCAAAACAATAATGCACAAACCAGAAATTGAGCAAATAGCGAAAGTGCTTTCCATGCATCATATTAACAGATCCTCGCTCTTTTTTTTTTTCAAGTCTTAATATCACCAAGTGTGAACAGACTCTAACTGAAAGAACTCTCTCACTCACTCTGTAAGGATGCTATCATTCACCCCGTCCTCTCTCTCTCTCGATCTCGTTTTATCCCTTGCTTGCTCTCTTTCTTTAATGATGTCTGTGATTGTCCGGCTGGTTTTCTCTGTTTCTCTCTACCCCACTCCCTCCCTATGCTCCCCCCGTTCTCTCCCCACCCCCTCCACCCCAGCTTCCAACTCCTAATCTCTTTTTATCCTTCCCCCAAAGAAAATCTCTCTCCCAATGTCTGTCTTTCATTCTCTTTCTCCCAGCTCCCAGAGTCTCTGTCTCCACCCCCTGTCTCTTTCTCTCCTTCCCCTAGGAAAATCTCTCCCCCAGTCATACTTGCTCTTCACCCCCATCGCTCTCTCTCTCTCTCTCTCTCGCTCTCTCTCTCTCTCTCTCTCTCCGTGCCTCTCTTCTCCTCTCTATCACCCCCTCCCTTCTTGCTATCTTGCGCTCGCGCGTTTGTAATGTCTGATTCTGTTATCTCTGTAATATCTGTTCGTGAGTGTGTTTATGAAGAGCGCGCGCGCGCGCGACTGTGTGTGTGTGGTTTTCTTAAGTCTGCGCGCGCGCACGTGTGTGTTTGTGTGGATGGGTGCAATATGTATATATGTGTGTGTGTGTGTGTGTGTGTGTGTGTGTGTGTGTGTGTGTGGACGGGTGTAGTATGTATGTGTGTGTGAATGTGTGTGTGCATTTAAAGCGTATGCGTGTGAGCATGGTCGTGTGCGTGTGTGTGTGTGTGTATGTGTGTGTGGGGGGGGGGGGGTGAGGGGGGGGGGGGGGGGGGGGTACGGGACGCTGTGTGTGCCTGTGTGTCTTTATCAACATGTCTCCTAGCATTATCCCTGAAGCCTTTAGACTTTCACCCACAGCAAACCCAATTCAACCCCCCCCCGTGACTTCCTCCCCGCCCCCCCCCCCCCCGCCCCCCCCCCCCCAACCACCACTACCATCACCACCTCCCCCTTCCTACCATCACCACCTACCGCTTCCCCAAACCGCACACCTCCTCCCCCTCTCACCCTCCCCCACCACCACCCCCACCACCCGTTGTCCCCCACCCCGTTCTCCGTCTCTTGGCCAGTCAAGCCGTAATCTGACGGTAGGCAGGTCCAATGGTGACAGCCCTGATAGTTCCAGGTCCATCAGATGATCGACGATCATCACGTGCATCAGCCACACACGGGGAGGGACTGGGGCTGCGGAGGTGTCCGTCTGAGCCGGGAGGAGAAGAAGCCGAGTAGACAGAGGGGTAGGGGGGTGGCGGGAAGAGGTGGGGTGGGGGTGGAAGGGGCTGGTTTGGGATAAGCTGGGGAAGGGGGAGAGTAACGTGGGGGGATGGAGGGGTGTTTTAAGGTAGTTGGGGGGGGGGGGGGGGGGACACAGGGTTGCAGATGTGTTCTCTCCCCACCCCCACACCCCTCTCACCAAACAGTCCTCCACCCCCAACCCCCACACAAACCCTCTCATTGTAGCCCTTCCCCTGCAGTTGTGTGTTCGTTTGATTTTAATGACACAAAACAAACAAGAGTCGATGGTCAAGAGAGAGGGGGAGGGGGGGGGGGGAAGGTAGGAAGGAGGGTGGTGAGGACAGTGAGCGGGGAAGAGAGAGAGAGAGAGAGAGGCGGCGACAGACAGAGACAGACAAACAGACAGAGACAGACAGACTCACGGAGAAAGAGGGAGGGATAGAGGGAAAGACTCGGATGAGAAAGAGAGAGGGGGGACGGAGAGGAGGGGCGGGGGGACTGGGATGAGTGTTAGAGAGAGAGAGAGAGAGAGAGAGAAGGTCGCGCTTTGTCGACAGAGCGTCTTGGTAGACACCTGCATTGAAGGCTTGCCCGTCTCACTAGCTATGGGGACCACAGGCCTGAGACTGGCATCAAGTTAGTTTCTCTTATGTGATCATGAAGATGGAGCTGAACAGGTCAATAAAGACAAAAAAAAAGTCACGTGAATGGGAGCAAAACAAGTGACTGGGCCACCAAACTAAGTGACAGAGGCAGAAAGAACGACCCTAAACCACGAAAAAGATTATCACTAATTTCTTATCAATCAAAAAGGAAGTGTATTGTTGGTTCGATCAAAAAATGCTGGTCATTTCATGAGAAAAAAAAAAAAAACAGGCACTGAGGTCAGTCTGTGCTAGG